>BMAC01000609.1:250518-263296 GCA_014905375.1 Phtheirospermum japonicum | reverse complement strand
TGGGAGATTGTTAGAATAAGGTGACCAACAAGATAACTTGTGGCTGTGGTCTGACCATTCTCTTGTAACACAATCGGTTTTTATTCGTAATAATATCTTTTATACTTATTGGCATTCCATATCTTTTATCCCATGCTAGTTGCATAGGTATAGTCCTGATGAAGTTACTTTATTACGGTGGATTGGTCTAGCAGAACCGTGAGATAATCCAGCACGTAATGTAACTCATCGAACTTGTTCCTAGTCAAAGGGTTATGCCATAATGAGGATACAAGCCTTTCCCCTTAAGACTAGTACTTAGTGTATGTGGACTGCATCTCATTGGTCACAGTGTCTGGACATCGACATACATAAGTAGGTGCTCATAAGATGAGTTCACTGAACTCCCTCGCCTAGAAATCTCTAAAGTGGTTCTCACTCATCGAGTAGATGATTTCTATGGTATAGCGTACAACATTAATCCTTAAGACCCAGACCTCACCGTGACTTCACTAGAGGACAGGCTATGTTGTGACCTGTCTCTGTGTCTCTTTAGAGGCCAATCAAAAGGGGCAACGTTCACATAGTCGAGAATCTAGTGGGAAGTCTGTGCATGGTAGTAGGGGATTCGGACGCATGATAAGTCATGGATGTCCTGTGTGTTCTGATGGTTGATAAATCCTCGGAGTCTCTGGCCAGAGCTGATAGTGGGGTGTTTGGAGAAATGTGTTTCTCTAAGTCACACACGAACGGATTATCTTGAACCTAGAACGTACACACAGTTATTGAACTAGAAAGATGTCTCTATGAACCAATACCTCTTATTCAATCAGATCATAGATCTCGAAGGGATCGTACTGTACATATAAGCTATATCACAAGGTTCTTGCGGGCACTTCATTTGTATCTAGGGAATTATGATGCGTTGTTGCTAGGCGCCTCTCATAATTCGTTGGGTTCTGGTTTGACCAGTGATTAAGTAAAATGAGTTTTATTTAATCAGAGACTCTTAGGGACGAGTTCATATAAGAACAATGTGTTGTTCGAATCACAGTGTATTGTGAACCCACGGCTAGCTTACACCTGAACCATTGAGGGTCACACCACGTGTTTCCTGATTATTGAATATGATAGCTAGAAATTAATTGTTAATTTTAGTAAAGTTAGATGTCAATATGATTGAATCT
The DNA here is from genome assembly GCA_014905375.1 of Phtheirospermum japonicum. Lineage (NCBI taxonomy): Eukaryota > Viridiplantae > Streptophyta > Magnoliopsida > Lamiales > Orobanchaceae > Phtheirospermum > Phtheirospermum japonicum. Next base: position 262,130 of record BMAC01000609.1, on the reverse strand, counting down.
AAGGTTCGTAATTGTGATTATGAATTGAGAAAAAATACGAGAAAGTTATTCTAGACGCGAAAATATAATTGTTATATTTTTCGTAGTTATCGTTTGTGAGAAATGATTTAATTCCAATGGGATTTTTGTTTTAAAATTGGGTCGGCCCAATAAGCCCCTTTTAAAGTTATTGGGCCGGTACTATTTTAAATTAAAAGGTTTGTTTTTTGTTTTTTTAATTGGGCCGGTCCACAACCCATTTAGAGTTGGGCTTGTTTAAAAAAAAAAAAAACAATTAAAAGAATAAGAAGAAGGGCAGATCAGTTGACACAAGACACACGAAATCGTTTTTTTTCTTCGGAAAAAGCCCTAGCCACCAAGACCTTCTCCCAGCCGTCCACCGGACAGCCGCCGTCGCTTGCCGCCGGCCGCCGCCGTACCGAAATGTTCGGTCCTCGTATTTTCTCCGTCGTTCTTGAGCTCTCGACATATCTAGTAGCTTCGTCTTGAGAATATTGGGAAATTCGGTGTATGACACCTATTGCCGGAGACGAGCCACTTGCCGGATCGCCGTCGTTGGAGACGCCGCCGCCACTGTTGCACCGCCGTCTGCGCGTCGCGCCACTGCCGCACTTCCTGCTGTCGTCACGACACTGCCGCACCGCTCTGTCTTCGCGCCACTGCCGCACTGCTTCTGTCGTCGCGCCACTGCCGCACCGCCGCTGTCGTCGCGCCATTGCCGCACTGCCGCTGCCGTCGCGCCACTGCCGCACCGCCGTTGTCGTCGCGCCGCTGCCGCGTCCTGCTGCTGTCAAGCCGGCTTTTCCGCTCCCCGACAGTGCCTTTCCTATTGTCGAATCATCGCCGGAGTACCAGCCAATTCGTCGTGCCGTTCCGAACACCGCACCCTCGCCGCCTCGACCCGGAGCTTTGGCCACCACTCCTCCGCCGTGCCGTGAGGTGACGAAAGCTGTTCCTGGAATATATAATATGTATATATATGTATGCTGTGTTTGATATATATATATATGACATATATGTGTGTTTATTGCATGCATTCTATATATTATTTATATATATATATATGCATGAGTATAGTATACAGTATATATATATATAAATATAATGCATGCATGTTGTAGTATGTTTTATATATATATATGCATGCTGAGTATATATATATTATAAATATGTGTATTTGTAATTTGTGTATTTAATATATTAATATGTATATATAATTGTTATGTATATGTTTAATATATTAAATAGAAACCGACCATGCTTATTCGATTTTACGAAAATCAAATTGTTTCATTTGTAAAGCAATTTAAAACATTGTTTGAATTAATTGAAATTAAAATGGGCCGTCATCAATTGAATTCGATTCAAATTCCTTTTATTGAAAAATTTTTGTTTTTCGCTGCGCGACGGTACCATCAAATCCCAACACGGACTGGTTTTTCAAAACCCGAACACCATCGGCCACACCAACACCACTTTCTTTTAATTCTTTAAGGTAAGCAAGTTGAGTCGGACAAATTTGTCTATGAGATGGAAGAAGATGACTATATGAAGGTGGACATAATGTATGGTTATGATCATTTTTATGTGCAGTAACAACCCACAAACCACTACGATCAATATCAAATCGAATAAAAGAAGCACAGCCTGTTCTCACATCTAATTTCGCATAAGACCTTCTTTTTTTTGAAACTTATTTCTGTCCAGCCTTAGAACAAAGAAACATCTTCATCGAAATTGAGCCATCAACCCTCTTCCTATCCTTCCCCTTCCTAACACTAAAGCCAACTCTAAACGCATGATCATTATACAAATTATAAGCTTCGTCAACAGAATTTACTATTATGCCAACCAAATCATCATCACGCATTACTCTCTCAGTTGACTGACTATCATCATTCACTATATAAGACAAAAAAATAAAACAAACCAAAAATATGTGATTCATACAAATATTAATCACATATAAATACTATATATCATCACATAACACTGAGACAACTCATCACATTACACATTCAGATAGCATCACATTCAACATTCGGATAACATAACATACAACATTCAAATATCATAACATTCTACTTTCAGATATCATCACATTCTACATTCAGATATCATCACATTATACTTTCAAATATCATCACATTCTACTTTCAGATGGCATCAAATACAGACTGACATATCATCACATTCTACATTCAGAATCACATACAGACTGACATATCATCACATTCTACATTCAGATATCATCACATTCTACATTCAGATATCATCACATTCTACTTTCAGATATCATCACATACTACATTGACGATATCATCACATTCTACATTCAGATATCATCACATTCTACATTCAGATTTCATCACATTCTACAATCAGATATCATCATATACAGAATCACACATCATAACACATTCCCTTCCATGAATCGTAACAGGAGAAATCATATACCTTCTTCTGTAATAGAACTACTTTCATCATTGTTCGAACTCGCACCATTCCCAGAAACTGGAATATTTGCAGTAGAAACACAAATCAGAAGAGCTGTCGCAACAAAAATAGAAATAGCTTAAACCTAATTCAATAGGAAAATAAATCAACTTCAAAAAATAACTTACCCTCGATAAGATTTGCGGCGATTGGAACCTGTAACAGACTCAAGTCTATTTAGAATTGAAAGGATTTGTGCAGCAGCAATTGATTCGGCGGTAATTGATGAAAATTGTAGAAAATCGTGGACGATGATTGATGAAAATCGTAGAAAAATCCTACAGTTCTTAAATCAAGGAGAATAATCGGTGATAATAAATCTCTCGGCGCTGATCGATTATTATTCAGATTGAAAATCTCTTGTTCAATTTTTGTYCAGATTGGCGATGAAGTTTTTGGTCGATTGCGATGGATTTTTTGGTCGATTTTTGTTCAGATTGGACGAGAGAATTTTGAGAGCAGCGCGTGTGGTTGAAAGGTAATCAGAAAAAAAGAAATGGAATAGGCGCGTCTAGTTCTGAAATGGCCTTTTATATGGTAGAATGGGTGCACCTTATAAGGTGCACCCGGGTCCAACTAATAATTTGCCATCATTCTGGTCTCTACCAAAGCTAGACAGTCAATGGGTCGGTCCTACCTGGTCTAACTTGATGCTGGCCCATTGGGCCGAATTTCATTTCAGCTATTACTTTGGGATAAGTAAAACAATACATCACTTTTTTGATAAAAGAATTTTTTTCTTTTTTATGCCAAATATATTTAAAAAAATTATTTTTCTCCAAATGTACCTAATTTTTTTAAAAAAATACGCTATGTTTCTATATAAGTTATTTCTAACTTGTTTCGATATGCTAATAATTAAGAAAGTGAACCATATTGTTCTATATTATTTTCAAAAAAAATTCTAACTTGTTTTTATACCCTAATAATTGAAAAAGTGAACCATGTTATTGGTATATTATTTTCAACTTATTTCTATATCAAAATAATTGAAAAGTGAACTCTGTTGTATTTACATTATTTTCAATTTATTTCTATATCTACTAATGTAGTAGAGACATACTAGAACTGGTGAAAAAGACATTCACTTTTGCAAAGTTCACCTTCCCACGGTCAAAACAAAATGGATCGTTCTAGATACAACCCTTCTAAAAAGTCGGACTCTTTAGAACGGTTTTTGAACCCATTCTAAAAGGCATGACTTTGTAGAACTGTTGACAACCTGGCATAGAAAGTGTTTTTCCCTTTAAGGAATATCAGGTCTGTTACTCGTCAAAAACATTCTAAGATCTACTTTTCAGAAAGAGTTTAAAATATCCGTTCTAGAATCTACTTTTTAGAACAAATTTAAAATACCCGTTCTAGGAAGTCTAATTTTCAAAACGGGCTTTTAAAGATACCTTCTTAAATAATATTTTTTCCAAGATGGATTTTTTAAGTTACCTTCTTGAAAGTAAAATTGCAGAACATGTTCTTAAAAAGACCTTTTAAAAAGTGTATTTTCCACAACGATTTTTTAATAACCCTTCTAGAAAGTATGATTTCTAATACGTGTTTACAAAATATACTTTTCAAAAAGTATAGTTTTCTAGAACGACCTACAAGACCCGTTCTAGAAAGTAATACAAAAATTGAAATGAAAGCAGGTGCCAACAAGTACACTACTAAATATTGTTAATATATTAATCATTTCACCAAAAAATACATAAAAATTCAATAAAATAAGATAGTTATCTCTAATAGACAATAATTATAAAAATATTGTACAAGTAACAAGTAATATGAAACTCTAAGGCCACAAATTATAGAAATATTGTACAAGTACAAGTAACATGGCAATAATTATAGTAATATATACCAATAATTATATGTATTACTTCACTTTCATTCTGTGTAATACTTTTAGCACAATTTGTGATACTTTTGATACTATATATGATACTTTGTAACGCTCTTTTGGATGAAGGATGTAATGGTGCTGATTGTATTCATATATCGACTATAGCAGAAGATATGGATGCAGGTATTATTGCACGTTCATTCTATGTAATACTTTTAGTACTATTTGTGATACTCTTGATACTATATGTGATACTTTGTAATGCTGTTTTGGATGAAAGATGTAATGGTGCCGATAATATTCATATATCAACTAGAGCAGAAGATATGAATATAGGTATTACTGCACTTTCATTTTGTGTAGTACTTTTAGTACTGTTTGTGATATTTTTGATACTATATGTGATACTTTTATTACTGTTTGTGATACTTTTAGTACTATTTGCGATACTTTTTAATGCTTTGGAGAATTAAATGATTGAGTGGACATAAGGGGATCTTTAATGGGGGTAAAAAGAAAAACAATAGACGAAATTTATGATTAGTACTGTGATCAAGCTCGTGAGGTAGGATCTAGTGTGCGCAAGTCAACGGACAAAAAGAATACCGATAGACAATTGAGAGAGAAATATTTTATTTGTTCTTGTGCAGGGAAAAATGTTACGAAAACAGGGGATGGTGAGGGAAAATGAAAAGAAGTTATTGGTACACGAATGGATTGTAAATCGTTAATAAGGATCAAGTTGGATAAAGATATACAAGAATATGAAATTCTTGTTCACGTTGAAGAACATAACTACCCCCTCACTCGAACACAATGGGGTAATTGTCATAGATCTAAATGAGAAATTACGGAGGAAAAGGTCAATCCGATAGAAAGTATGATATCTTCAGGGATGAGAACGATGGATTCTTACCGTTACATGGTGCAGGAGGCGGGGGGCGAAGAAAACCTTGGGCATACAGTGAACAATTACCTGAATTACGTGGCACATTACAAAATGCAAGAGATACAAGGTAGTGATGCACATAGAATTGTCGATATTTTATCTCAACAAGCTTCTACTGAAGACGACTTTTTCTTTAAAGTCGGATTGAATGAGGATGGGAGATTATGTAGCTTATTTTGGAGAGACTCAATGATGAAAGAAGATTATAATTTGTATGGAGATGTTGTTGTGTTTGATACGTCATATCGTACAAATAGGTATGACTTAGCATGTGCTCCTTTTTTTGTTATGAAAAATCACAAGAATAATGTGATATTTGCATGTGCATTTCTTGACGATGAAAAGCAAGAGTCATTTGAATGGTTGTTTGAAACTTTTAAAAGTTCATGGGAGGCCAATGTCTAGTAACTATATTAACAGATCAAGATCTTGCAATTTCAGCGGCAATAGAGAAGGTTTAATACTTTTACTTTCTTTTGTGATACTTTATAACAGTTTTGTGATACTTTACAATATTATTGTAATACATTTATTAAAATATTATTTATCTGTTTATGCAGGTTTATCCCAAGACAAAACATCGTCTTTGATTATGGCACCTCTATCAAAATGCAATAGATCAGATCGGGAAATTGAAAAATAATGAGGCATTTAAAAATTCATATTTAACAAGTATTTGAGAGGTACGAAAAATATATATTTATTTTATTCTTGATTCAATTACATGCAAAAAATTTATGTAAAACTAATATAAGTAAATATTACTTTTGTGATACTACTGGTAGTATGTATGATACATTTACTTATATTTTGTGATACTTTAAATGATAAATCTAATACTTTTTTATAAACATATATGTTAGGTTGTGTTGATGAGAATGAATTTCAACGATGTTGGGAATCAATGATCTCAGATTTTGCACTATAAGTGGTTTCAGTGTTTATATACCTTAAGAGAGAGATGTACAACCTTTAGTAAGGATTTCTTCTCTGCCGGAACGTTATCATCAAAAAGAAGTGAAATTACAAAATAATGCACTCGGGTACAATGTGAAAAAGACAACGAGCCTGACTCATTTTTATGAGTATTGGAAACGAATGTTAGAGAATTGGAGTAGAATAGAGCAAAATCTAGATTTCACCTGCTCAAAGTCTACTCTAACATCATCCTTGGATTCAATGCATATTATAAAGTACGCTTCCCATGTGTACACTATATCACTTTTCAAAGTTTTTGAGAGTGAATACACAATCGGCCTTTCTATGACGTGCACACTGTTTTATGAAGATGAATTAATGAAAGTGTTCGACATCTCATCTAATAACAACCGTTCAACAATCCATTGTGTGTTTTTGATCCGAGAACCCATCTCGTCACATGTTCATGCTAGAAGATAGAAGAATGTGGTGTTTTATGCTGTCATGTTTTAAGGGTTTTCAATATGCATGGTGTGGAAAAAATCTCAGATGTGTATGTCAAAAAACGATGGACAAAGATGGCAAAATCTGAAATTTAGGAAAAATTAAGTGTCGAAAGTGTCGAGGCTTAACCATTTTCATAAAATCTCTGGCCGACCTAATTAAAGCGTCGAGGCTTAACTATAAAACCATCGCCGACCTAATGAAAGCTTCGGTCTTAACCATAGTTATAACCATAAAGCCATATATTGTTCTATGTAATGAGGTCACAATATCTCTTCGAGACCGTAATGAGGTCATTATGAGACCATAATAAGAACATAATGAGGTCGTATGAGGTCACCAAGACCATAATGAGGTCATAAGACTAAAGGCGAGGTCGCAGACGAAGATTTCCGCTGATAACAGAACTGAGGTTGCAAGAGTAAAGCTTAGCTCGCAGGTCGAGATTGCAACATGGACAATGTGGGGCACATGCTCGTATCCTTATAGTATTTGGCAACTTAAAATCTGATAGTTGTGCGACTAGGCCGACAGAGACGTCGCATAAAAACCTTGACGTGAGTTATGGCGCATGAGGTATGCGAGGTGGGCTGAGGCCATCAAAAAGTAAAGCTGATGAGTGAAGCGCTTGTGTCGAAACGTGCGACGAGCCGACCTGCTTTCATAGACGGGCGAATATCGTGGTGCGTAGCATCATCAGCCAAGCGCCGGAAGGTCCGGGATAAAAACTCAATGAAGGTAGATGAAGGAAATATAAAACACTCCCTTTACGAGATTCAGACGAGCATACCTGATACGTAGTCATATTGATGCCATAGGAAATTTTACCTCTCCTACAAGAAACTTGATGTTCGATGATGATACATTTCGTCACTAAAAGTCTATTTTTTCGTCACTGAAGAGACACGGTGACGAAAATTGAGCGTCAAAGAGGTTGTCATAGTATTGCTGTCACTATTGGTGAAAATGACAATTTTTGCTAGCGCGTCACTAAATGTTCAGTTTTGATGAAGCTCATTTAAATTGTCATCATAGATGATACTATTTGGTGACGCTGAATTCGTCACGTAAGTGATTGAAAAATCGTCATCAGAAGATCAGTTTTGTCACCGTATGTTACCATTTTCAATGACGAACACTTAATTTGTCATCAAAATATTTGATTTTCCGTGACAAACATAACTACGGTGACAATTGTTTTTTGGGTTATAATGATGCTAATATTGTCATGATAAGTATTAAACATTTACCAAATATAATGTTATTCGTCACGATAGATTTGTTTTATAGTGACGCAATATTAACCGTCACTGAACATCTATATTTACAATGATAAACCAATGTGTCACCATTTACTATGAAAGGTGACGAAGTATTTTATCACGAAAAAACTAGAAATTTATGACGAATATTATAATCATCACGAAAGGTATTTGTTCGATGATGATCTAATGGGTACATATGGTGACAAACCAATCATCATAAATGATTTAGTTTAAGTGACAAGTTCAAAGTATTATGTGATAAAATAAGTTGTCATAATTTATTAAAGTGACAAATTTGAAATACTTATGTGACGCTAAAGTTGTAATAATTGAGTGAACACGATTTGATTATTTATTTTCATGACGACATAAATTGTCCTACATTAATTTTTCATTAGTCTTTTGTAAGGAATAAATATCGTAACGATTAAAATGAAAGCAAAAGAGAATTTATCATTACAACATAATGATAAGAATATTACAAAATATTTCTTAGACGATTTCGAACATACACCATAACACTTGCAACTAACCAAAATATTAACTTGAAATATCCACAGAACACACACCAAATTAGATAACCAATGTACTTGAATATTGAAAACAAGGACCTCGAAGCATAAACTAAACCTAAATAGTTAGTTCATAAAGCAAGACTTGAGCAAAATTTTTTCCACATGTCAACATTTCCAAACAAAAACAATTGTGGGATCAGACCGCCTGCATATTTGAAATTTATACTAAATTAGTTTATAATCAAACCCTCAAAGAAACACTATACAAAGTTCACAAAATTAAAACTGGAAATTCCTACTTATGTGGAATATAATGGATCAGGTCCCACCCGAAGCATCCCCACTCGAAGCAGACTCATTTGCTCTCATGAAGGCCATAAGCTTGTTGATTCACTCGCCTTGCTGAGTCAATTGATTTTTCAAATCACCGACTTCATTCTTGAGCTCTGTCACTTGACCTTCCGACTCCTGTAGCTTTCCTCGAGTGTCTGCCAGTTCTTTTTGCAGTAGTTGGGTGTTCGAATTAGGGCGTTTTCCTGGAGTTTTCGGTCTATAACCAATGCCTTTGATATAACCAGAGGCATGACCAAGAACTTCAATTGCTAACTCCTGTTCTGTGATCTCAATCCCTTCTTCGGCGTACTTTTCTTTCATTGCTATCATCTCGTCCTAAAAACACATCAATGTAAGTATAATAATAATAACATGATCATTAACAAAGTTGGATTATAAAAAGCATGTGTTAGTTAGTTAGTTACCCAGTTTTCTCCCGCCTCAGCACTTGACCAACCACCTTTCACCGTATAATGTGTGCGCTTGTAAAGTTCAATAATGTCGCATTCATCGACCTCCTTCTCTTACTAATCAGCATTCGAAAAAGAAAATAAAACAAAATCAGAATCAGAACAGAAATATAAAAATTGCACCAAGAAGGAATAAACTTAATACCGAAATCTTCATTTCGTTACACTTAAGTGGATTTAATTTATGTATCATTGTCAAAGATTTTTCCTTTATATCGCAACAAATTTCACAACATTGATTTTACTAACGGGCAACGAATATATATAAAAATTTTGTTGTAAAAATCTTGGTAACACTTAAAAATTCATTTTGAAGTACAGTGAAAGGAGTTCGGCCTGTAATATGTGGAGCTCGCAGTTTTTTCCGATTTTTAGTATTAGCGTCGCTTCGATTCTGCAAAAACACAAATATTAATATTCTCATGGCAGAAACATACATATGATATATATCATACTATATAAACAAAAGTATTTGTTTTGATTTATATTACCTTGAAATCGGCTGAATTGAAATGGTCGCACAACGATTCCCAGTTCTGTTGCTCATGACAAGAACATGGCCTATTTTTCTTAGCCTCCTCAATGTTAGGGTACTTCAAGTAATGCTTGTGCAGCCTGTAGCGCAGTTGTCGGGAACTTGACTGAATTCTATCAATCACGCACTGTTTGACACCCGATTTTTCCAGATTGACATCCATATGAATCTGCATATAACACAGCGATGTATCATTAAGCTGATACAAGATTAAAATTCATCAAAATAAAAAAAGTGTAAAAACCCTACCTGCATATGGTCAATGCTTGGACCCAGACTCTTCTCTACATCTACCTCCTTCCACTTCCTCGGAACCGGAAGGACATCCCGAGTCACTACCCCAATCTGACTTGAGGACTTAACAGATTGCACTCGACTTTTAGGTCTTCCAATCAATGGATCAACCTCTATCTTCATTTTTTTCCCCAAAAACTCGTCGAATGCCTTCATGATGCCTTTGCCCATTGTTAGGCCACGTTTCCTTTTAGCAATTTTGGAAACAGCATCTGCACATCCATTAATTAGTATATGTCAAAGACTTCATTCGAAATCTAAATTACTGAACCTTATTTAATGTATTCGAAAAATGCTTAAATAAACAAATTTTTTATTAGTAAGATGTTTTTATACGAGGACAAAGAAGTAGATTGCTTCAAATCAACCACCAAACAACTTTTAACAAAATTCACTTTCATAATTATTCATATCAACAATATTATGCATACATTAAACAAACTCCAAACTTAAAACTAATTTACAAATCAACAATCCTACCCCCCCTAATACATTGCCCAACTCAACCAGTCACATTTGACATATATATCCAACTATGTAATCCCAACTTTTAGGTACCAAATAAATATGTAATCTAATACATATGAATCTCAATAAAAAAGAGAAGTTGCACATTATGAAATATTTGCCAATTTTGAAACTTGACAATGTCATGTACTATATATGTACAATTGTTATAACATAATAACTTACAACTGATTTCAAATAACACAAATCACTATAGGTATCAAATTAGAATACATCAAAGCAAATAAAACATATGAAGTAGATTCAAGACTATCACCAAGCTGAAAAAAAATTGAAGTGTAAGAATCATAAACCTGTCTCTTCATCATCATCATGTGATGAGTACTCAGTGTTGTTTGTTGATTGAAGTCCAGTGCCTCCTGAATCAGTCTGAAGCCCAGTTGAACCAGTGTGGGTGTTAGTTGATTCAGACCGGGGGATAGGATATTGACTCTGAGGGTCCTCAGGTTGGGTTTGACTTATGGGTGACTGAGTTTGAGGGGCAGGATGGATTTGAGAGATAGGTGATTGAGTTTGGGGGATATGTGATTGATTTTGGGGTGCAAGTGGCTGTTTTTCAGTGGCAGGTGGTTGGGGTTGAGTGGCAGGTGGTTGGTTGTTAGTGGCAGGTGGTTGGAATTCTGTTTTTTAGTGGCAGGTGGTTGGGGTTGAGTGGCAGGTGTGTGGGTTTGAGTGGAAGGTGGTTGGGATTGAGTGGAAGGTGTTTGGTTTTGAGTGGCAGGTGGTTCGTTCGGACCGTCAGATTTTCTTGTCAGCCTACGGGGTGTGGAGGGATTAAGAGAAGTATGGTTCGCGACATACTGTCGAGGCTTGTTTGCGGCCACTTTCTGTTTCTTCAGTATACCTCCCGGCGCCATTTCTCCGACTAAACAGAACACAACAAAAAAACATCATAAATGTGATACAAAAATAACATAAGGCTACTACACTAGTTAATGTATTCAAGATAAACATCATGAAACATA
>BMAC01000609.1:183264-234659 GCA_014905375.1 Phtheirospermum japonicum | reverse complement strand
TATTCTTGGCTAATTTGATTTTTTAAGCTCTCTGAAAAAATTGGATTATTCTAATGTGGTTTAATTAGATTAATTTGGTATATGGTTTTGAATTGATGTCGGGGGGACAAAGTAAACATATAATAATAGTTTTGAAAATTTGTTTGCCTCCAGCTCGCCTCACAGACTGGAGCAATTATATGAGTTTTAATGTCCAGGTTCATGGAGGATTAATTAGTCCTGAAAGGTTATTTAATAATTATGGGCATAAGTAAGGAATGTGATGCTCGCATCCTACTTGTTGATTATTTTTATAATTGTATACTAACATATTGAGTGCAGTTCTACATGTTTAGTTCGTATCAACTTTGGTTTTGTAGGGTTAATTTATTAGTTACCCGACATCTAACTCATAGATGGTCAAATCAAAGTGATGAGGTCGCTAATATATCAGGTCGCGCGTCTAAACATCCACAGAAAGGTGATTGTGGGATTTTGTTACTTGATACACTACAAGAAATCTGCTGTTTGGTGACAATTTTTTTTTCCACGCATAAATATTCGTCACGGTATGTTAATCAATAGTGACGTTTTTTAAATTCGTTGTAGAATAACACCCTTCTATGACAACATTTATTGTTGTCACAGTTGTTCACCGATTTCGTCACGAATACTCATATTTGATGACGTTAACATGTATTTTGTCACAATTTTGGGACGACAAAAAAAAAATGGTTCGGAGAACCCATTTTATGACAAATATATAATAAAATGTGATGATAATTGGGTATCACGATAAAATTTGTTAATCAGACATATCCACACAGATTCATAATCAACTAAGTAAAAGAATATGTTAACCAAACATATTTGCAAGAACATAAACAAACAATAAAGAATATGTTAATCAAACATATTCATTTCAAATCAAGTATTTCCCATTCCCATAACCATAAACACCATATCACCATTAAGCCATATAGGATCAAATAAAACTGACACGAGAATTTTTAGCACATATACCAACTTTAAGGATTTAACTGCTTTAATTGTTAATGAATTAAAGAACAAACTATATACCATTGGAAAGACCTACGAGTCTAGTTTCTAATACAAAAAACTTACTTCAAAAATGATAATCCAAGAGTGAGTTATTACCATTTGACTGAAGTGTGGCAGTGTAGTGGTTTCATACGGGAATTTGGAAGGATGAGCAACTCTTGGTGTGTTTTCATGAACTTACTTATTCAAGCACCTTGGGAGTTGATAAACACTTAGTCATTATTCAAGAATCATATTATTTATTTCTATTAGAGTAACCTTTTCATTATTCTAGACCTTTGAAAATGTAATATCTTATTTACGGTCTTTGACTCATATGCATATCCCCATAACCATATAAAATCGAATAAGTCCCCTCAGCCAAGTGTTAAACCACATTCATATCCCCATAAAATAAAACCATATAAAATAAACCCAATTAGCATTCTCCATGCATGATTAATACCCATCATCCATTCTATCAAACTCGTGAAAGAATCTTAAGACCAATCTATCCAACTCCATGTATGATTAATACTCCATCGACCCTTATGAATTTCCACATAAGAGTTCTCAATTATGATAAGTAAAACATACCACCAATCTCAAAAGCCATAGAGAATTAGAACTTATCTGTGAGGGTCTCTCGATTGATTAAGTTGTGTATTCTCGTCTTTTTCTCAAGGACTCGATGTCCCTCTTTCCCACAGACGGCGCAACTTGATGCAACAAAAAAGATTGGTTCTTCAAGAATATAGGGTACTGACCTCAAATATGTGATCAGCAACTTGAAAGATCTTTGAGAAGCTCCTGGCGACCTAATCAAACTCCAGAAGGCTCCTGGCGACCTGTATAACCTGCAAAACGATACCTAAGCTGGGCGGCCCATGCATAGGCCCTTCGATGCTTAAGTTAGATAATGTTGGAGAGAGATATGTGAGAGCTCAATAGTGCGCAAGAGTTAAGAGCTAAGAGATGTCTTCAGAGACGTGTTCCCAATAGACAAGGTTTGTTTTAGAGGATTTAGTGGGTGTAGTATAGATAAGGGGTTCGTGTGGCTTGATATTATCGAAATTCAATATTTCGTAAGGATCAATGGGTCTTTAGCTTGAGAGATTGAAGGAAATCGGAAATAAATGGAAATAAACAAAAATAGACGATAAACTATGATGAACTATGAAACAAAATGCAAGTATTTAGAATAACTCGTGCGTATGCCATATTAAAATTGCAAGAAATAATCAAAACAAGCAATAAAAAGCAAAGAAACAACAAAGTACAAGCATGAAAGCCTAAGGTACAACTATGCATGCATGATCACGAAAATTTAAATAATGCAAATTAAAGAAAATCGAAACCACCAATAGATAGAGGAATAAAAGTTGACGTAAAATTTAAAAACTTTTAAACAAAGAACTAGAAACGAAGAGTAGATCTAGGACTAAACATAAAACCATGCATGAAAATAAAAACCAAAATAAAGCATATGAAATAATTAAAATAAAAATGACCAAGGACCCGATCTATGATCAAGGTGTGTCACTCACCTAGATTCCATAAACCAAATCACAAATCTAACAATAAATCTAAGAGCTAAGGTAAAATGCATAAATTGAAGAACAAACTTGAAATTGAAGAATAAGGAAGAAGATAATGAAAAACTTACTTGAATTAAGGAAAGGAATAAAAACGAATTTGATGAGAACCTAAACAAAAGATTTTCCATGCAYATCAATAGTATTACTAGTGAACTAAGGATATCTTGTGATAAGCTATTCCAACATGATTTCAAAAAAATGCAGAAAATGCTCCATCCTCTCTCCTAATTTTTTTCGGCCAAACCGAATCCCCGCCGGCCTCACGCATCCATTAGCCGCCGGCCAATTTCTTCCATGTTGACTGCACCCACACAACATGTCACGGCCGCCTTTCCGACCATCAAATTCACATTTCCTCCTCACCGTCCGCCCGTCTCCCCATCGTCCCAGCCCCACACGTTGTCACCATCTCGGCACTAGCCGACTGCCGTCCTGTCATACCAGCCTCCTTTCCGGATGCCGCCGAGGTCACCCTCAAAATCCCGACATTGCTTTTTCATCGCCACCGTTCCCCATGGCCGCTGGTCTTTGTTTGTCCAGCAACACCGCCGACGTCGCGGTCTTTCCGCCGCCAAATCCCATGGCTGCCTCCTCTTTCCTGGCCAAGGGTTGTTTCTCTGCTCCTTCCTTCTTTTTCAGATCTATTCTGGCGGTTACGAATCAGTCGCCATGACTTACTTCACAAGCAACCGGGCCTGTCAGTTCTTTTACGCAGCCTTCACTCTCTCTTAGAGCCTTATTGCCCGCTTCTGCGACGACGTCCTGCACCACCCACGACCTGCCGGAGATGTCCTCAAACACCTCGGCGACGAGCCCTAATACCACAGCCCTCTCGGTTTACACTCCTGCGATGGATCACAATAGCTCGTCTCTCCCAGCCCGTCCTGCTTTCCAGCATTTTTCGACGGTGGCTGCGCAGCCTGGGACTGACGCCAGGATCTCGCCGACTTTCTCTTCGCTCTTTTCTCCTCTCGCTTTTCCCACGCAACCTGGGATGTATGGTTTTTTTTGGGAAAAATCCAGCCTTTTCTCATGCAGTCAACCCTATTTTTTCGGCTGACATAACTAGGACCACACACCTAGTCAACCCTGGACCACCTTCTTTTCCTGCATGCCCACGTGCTGTAACGGCCGCTGGTCATTACCTTTCTGCTGCGGCCCACCCGCCCTCCCATGTGGCGCCCAACCTTTTTAATCCTTGCCTTGAAGGCCATCCCCCAACAGCCCAACACCTATCTTTGCCCCAAGCCCACTCGGCCCACTTCGCAGCCCATCACTCCCAAGCAGTTTTCCCCCTAGCCCAGCGGTTGTCCCAAGCCCAGGTGGCCCCCTCAAACGCCCGTCACCTTGGTTTAGCCCAACAAGGACCCAATGCCTTGCACCTCTCCTCCTCAACACATAGCCAAGATGGCCCACTCCTTTAGAGCAAACCGAGCCCAAATGCTCAACCCGTTTCTCTATCCGCCCAACCTCCCCCACCGGGTTTGAATTTGGGTGCCCCCCCCGATCAAGAAAGAGGATTACTTTTCAGTCACTATTGACGAGTCCCGCTATCAAAGCCGCATTTCAAAATTATGCGACTCTCTCATAGGTCGTCTTCTACAACCTAAAGGCTCGAAACCCCTTTCGCTCATTGATTGAAAAGCCGCCTTATCTTCTACCTGGGAAACTACTGGATCGTGGAGTTTCGTTCCGCTTGGAAAAGGCTTTTTCAGCATCTCGTTCTCCTCGGCCACTGATAGGGCACGCGCATTCGCCAGATCCGCTTGGAGATTAGGCTCAAGCTCTATTCGGTCTTCCCTTGGACTCTGGACTTCAACCCCTACAAGGTCTCTTGGACCTCGTCTCAGTTTTGGATTCGTATTTATGAATTACCTATTGAGTACTGGGATCATTCTTTCATTTTTAATATCGCTAGAGTCTTTGGCACTCCTTCACATATTGATGAGCGTTCTATTAATGGCTCAGTGGGTCATTTTATTCATTTTTTGGTTAAGATTAATCTTGAAAATTCTCTGCCTGAGACGGTCATGATCGAGCGCGAAGGATACTGCGGGTATATATCCATTGGGTATGAGAACTTACCGAATTTTTGCTCCTTTTGCAAAACAGTTGGGAACCTGGTTGGTTCTTGCCCCTCGTACAAATCTCGCCTCGCCCAGAATGATAATGAGGATGATTGGCTTAATGTTAACCCGAGACGTCCTCGTCGACGTCCTAACTCTTAGGAACCTAAGGCTCGTACCCATATGGATTCTTGCCCGACTTCTAACCCCACTCAGCCCCCCTTGACGACTTCTAACGCATTTAATGCGCTACAGTCCGACGTCGATTTGGAGCCTCCGTTTCAGCCCTCTTTGGTGTCTCCCTCGGGCCCTGCTTTTGAAAGCCCTAGTACTAATTTCACTGCTACTCCTGCTTCCTCTTCTGCCTCAGTCGAGAAGAGGCCTCTCTTACCTCTTCCTTTGCCCTCGATAACTCCCGCCGTTGGCAGTTATTTTTCCAGAGGTGTCGTGCGTGGCACCCCTGCTACTAACCCACACCCTACTCTTATTCTCGACTCTAACTCCCTGAGTACCCCTACCCCTTTGGCCCCTCAGGATCGTACACTCATGTTTTATGATCCCAACACTGCGTCCGAGTCACTCTTGAAGAGTGCAAGGGACAAGATCCTAGCGATTAACCCCCTTCACGAGTTCTCTCTTGACGAGCCGGGGTCCTCTTTGCTGCTTCAACTTTTGTCCAAGGCTGCCGGGTTACAGTGGTCTGATTTTGACGACTCCGAAGATATTTTAGCTTC
The DNA here is from genome assembly GCA_014905375.1 of Phtheirospermum japonicum. Taxonomy (NCBI): domain Eukaryota; kingdom Viridiplantae; phylum Streptophyta; class Magnoliopsida; order Lamiales; family Orobanchaceae; genus Phtheirospermum; species Phtheirospermum japonicum. The sequence goes on along the minus strand of BMAC01000609.1, from coordinate 229,241 downwards.
TTTCAAAGATGAGCTCTCTCATCTTGATCAAACGGATAAGAGGAATCGCCACCCCTCCCCCCCTCACATCTGTTTAATGCGTTGCCTCTATTGGAACATTCGAGGGATCAGTAACTCGACCTCTCGTTTAGTCCTTAAAAAAATCTATCAGGTTCACCGTCCCGATTTCCTTGCTATTGCAGAACCCATGGTTTCCTTCAATATCATTCATGCTTCTTTCTGGCAGTCCCTTAATCTCACCCTTGTCTCCGAGAACTTTCACAACAATGGTATCCCCGATATCTGGATCCTCATGAGTTCTACTGTTACCTCCACTGCTGTACTCTTTTCCTCGGACCAGGTCATCCTCATTCGGGCCACCTTCGGGGACCTCGACTTCCACCTTGGCTTCGTTCATGCTCACAATACGACTCGGAGCGACGTTCCCTTTGGAGGGACATCTTGAGCCTTTCGCTTCCCCGTCTGCTGATTATTGGGGACTTTAATGCTGTTTTGGGTGCCCACGAGCGCCGTGGGGGCAATCCCCCTGACGCCACTTCCTGCTCGAACTTTTGTAGATTCTTGGATGCTGGTGGGTCTTTGCAGGTCACCACTACTGGTGGCTTCTTCATTAGGTTAGTCGTTACCACTCAGAGTTTTGCTTTGCTCGTCTGGATCGCACGAGTCACTCTGCTGACTTGTCCCTCACGTGTGGGTGGATCTCTGGCCTTCTTCTCCCCCGTAATCGTTTGGACCACCACCCCATCCTCATCGAGTGCTCTAGAGGCTCGCTTATCGCCTCGGGCCCTCGGATTTTTCGCTTCCAAAACTTTTGGACTTCGTAGCCTACCTTCCGCTCCCTTGTCAACACTGCTTGGACACTCCCCTATCAGATTACTAAACCTATTCTCTCCCTTATGGCTAAATTGCATTACCTTCGTGGAGCTCTCCATGAATGGAATGCTCAGACGGTTGGTAATGTTCATCATCAGGTGGAGTCATCGCTTGCCGAGCTTATGAATTTACAGTCTCATTGCCTGGACACAGGGTACTCTGAAACTGATCTCGAGGCTAAGATTGCCCTGCAGGTCCATACCTCTTCCCTTCTCGACACTCAGGCTAGTGTTCTTCGTCAGAAGAGCCGGGCTGAGTGGCTCATGGATGGGGATCATAATTCGGCCTTTTTCCATCGGAGTATCAAGAATCGGGTCATGAAGTCCACCATCGGTTCTCTCTTGATTGATAGGGTGGTCAGCCATTCCCCTATTGCGATTCTGGGAAAGATCATCTCCTTCTTCTTTGATCTCTTTTCTGCTAGCCACCCTCTCCCAAACCTTACTTGGATTAATGAGTTTTTGCACCCTGCTATTGATACTCATTCTCAAGCCTTCCTCTCTGCTACTCCGAGTGATGCAGAGATTCGTGAGGCGATTTTCTCTCTCTCCCCTAGTAGTGCCCCTGGACCGGATGGCTTTAATGGCCATTTATTTCAGGAGTGCTGGGACATTGTCAGACATGACACTTGTTCAGCAGTCCGACACTTCTTTGTTTCCTCTTCCTTTCCCACTAGTTTCAACTATAGTCTCATGATTCTTATCCTGAAAGTTAAGGGGGCGATGCATGTTGAAGATTTCCGCCCGATCTCCCTTAGCAACTTTTCTTTCAAGATCATTACTAAGATCATGGCTACCCGTCTTAGTGTAGTCATTGGTAAGATGATCTCAGACTCTCAGTTTGGTTTTATCCCTGGCAAGCAGATCCATGACAGCATCGCTGTTGCCTTTGAGGCTTTTAATTGCCTCTCCTCCAATACTTTCGGTAAGAACATGATCATGAAGATAGACATCCGTAAAGCCTTTGGTACCTTAGACTGGGGCTTTCTGATTTCGGTCTTACGCCGCTTTGGTTTCCCTTCTATCTTCATTGGGTGGGTTGAGACCATCTTTCACTCTGCTCGCATCTCGGTGCTCTTAAATGGTAGCTCCACAGGCTATTTTAGTTGCTCCAGGGGTGTCCACCAAGGGGATCCCCTCTCTCCTCTCCTGTTCTGCATCGCGGAGGACATTCTTGTGCGTGCCCTCTGTGTCGCTGCGGACCGTGGTACGATTTTCTTGTTCCAGGATGGTCATTCTCTTTGTTTTCCTACCTGCCTTCTCTATGCCGATGATATCCTCGTCATGAGCCATGCCTCGACTCATAATGCTAGATCCATCCTGGACATCTTCCGTTGCTATGGGGATCATTCCGGACAGATTCTCAGCCCGGGGAAATCTAAGATTTACTTTGGCTCTTCTGTGACTATTGCCATTGCCCGTCGGATCTGTCAGGACTCTAATTTCTCCGTGGGCTCCCTTCCTACCTCTTACCTCGGTGTCCCGATGTTCCGTGGTAGCCCTCGTGCTACTCATCTCCGTCCGATCTTGGATAAGACCCTGGCTAAGTTTGGAATTTGGAAGGGTTCCTCTCTCTCTCTCTCGCTGGTCGCATCTGCCTCGTTAACTCGGTCATTACCAGCACCACGGTTCACTCCATGCTCATCCTCAAATGGCCGACCTTGCTTACACGCACATTGGAATGCTTTAGGAATTTCGTTTGGTTGGGTGACATCTCCTAGCGTAAGCATTGTACCATTAACTGGGCCTGCTGCTGTGCCCCTCGTGAGGAGGGTGGCCTCGGCATCCGCTCCATCACCACTGCCAATTCCTCGTTCCTCTTCAAGTTTGCTAATAACTTGCTTAATAAGGATTCCATGGCCTTTCGTCTTCTCCGCGAGCACTTTCTCAAGACGAATGGTTCCCCCGTACTCATGTCCCCTCGTCCATCTGTGGTGGCATCAGGGGTCATGTTATTAGCATTTTGGAGCACTCTCGTTGGATCCCAGGTAGCGACTCCAGGGTTAGTTTTTGGTTGGATAATTGGCTCGGTTATTCCATCGCTTCTCGCATTGGTATTCCTCAGACTTTTAAGCCTTTTTTTTCTCAGACTATCGTCGATTACTTCTTCTCTAGGGCCTGGCACCTCACGGAGAGCTTCCTCGTCGCCTTCACTGACATTGTTATTGACATCCTCTGGTTTCCCATTGTCCCGCATACCGAGGATTAGCGTGTCTGGTCTACATCCCCTTCTAGGAACATCTCAGCTAAGATTGCTTACGACCATTTCCATCTGATGTTTCTCAAGGTTCATTGGGGAAGTTGGATTTGATCTGCTCATATTCCAGCTCGGAGATCTATCACCATTTGGAAGGCGATCTTTAATCGGCTCGGTGTCTTCGACGTGATTCGTAGGCGGGGGTTCATTGGTCCTTCCTTCTGTTGCTTTTTCTTCGCGAATTCTGAGCTGGTTGATCATATTCTCACGGACTGCCAGTTTGTGCGCCACATTTGGAGCTGGATCGAGGATTCTTTCTTTAGAAAGTAGCTTTCATCTCGACGATCTGGACGATCTTGCACCTCCGGTGCAATTTCATCCACAATGAAGTTCGGCCATCCACCACGGAGGCTCTTATTATCATCCGATCGCTCATTTTGGAGTCTTCTGCCCTTGACACGGCACGATGGCAAACACTATTACTGACCTGATTTGTTTGCACAAATTGGGGGTGCGTGGCAGTCCCGCGCCTCCCTTACCCCTGTGTCTTGGTTTCCCCCCTCACCTGTATGGATTAAGGTGAATATGGATAGCAGTGCTTTGGGCTGTCCTTGATATTGCGTCGCGGAGGGCATCTTCCGCACGTGTCGGGGCTTTTTAAAAGGCGGATTTTGAGATCGCTTGACAAGGGTTTCGCCTTTGAGGCTGAATTAGAGGTCGTGATCATTGCGGTCGAGGAGGCTGATAAGTGAGGGTGGAGACGGATTTGGCTGGAATCCGACTCGACTTATGTGGTGGGGCTATTTGTGAAACGTAGCCTGGATGTCCCTTGGCGCTTCCTCGCTCGCTGGCGTCAGATTCTTTTTATCACTACCTCGATCGAGTTCATGGTTTTGCATGTTTATCGAGAAGGCAATCGCGCTGCTGATGCGCTTTCCAAGTCTGATTCTCCCCATTACGACAGGTTCACGTCACCTCCGACAGTCCTCTTAGATTTGGCGAACGATGATATTTTGGGAAAATTAGTGTACCGTTCATCACGATCTTGACATCAGCCCCTCGAGAAGCAGTTTAATCTCGGTTCGGCAGAGGACCTTGGTATTACTGCTTTTTAGATCACGACACGCTTGTTGTAGCTTCTTTTTACATTTGGCCAGCTTGTGGCTTTTAGCGTTTTTATCGCTGTGTTTTGTTTCTTACTCTACTGGCGTGGGGAGGGTACTCTTTCCTCTACGAGGGTTTCTCCCTCAAGGGTGGGTTTACCTCGAGAGATTTTATTGAGGCCCGAACAGATGCCTTTAGTCAAGGGATAGACGTCGTGATCTGCGTTTGTATGAACAGTTTTTCTTCTTCTTAATAATAATTTCTCACTTTAATAAAAAAAGGAAAGGAATAAAAAAATTGAAATAACAGTCCAAAATAAAATCCAAGTGATGACTTGAATTCTTCATGAGCTTACAAACCCAAGGAAAAGATTGAAATTAAATCTAAGATCAAGAGAGAGAGATTAAATCTAAAACTCAGAGAGAGAAAATAAATCCCAAACCCATGCAAGAGTTGTGAGGAGAGTGAATTCCTTTTTTGGGGAAAGATATGGGGTTTATATCGATGTTTGCAGGGGCAAAATTGTTAAAATGCCAAAAATCCCAAAATATCCTGTGAAGCAGTCGATCGGTAGCGTTTTAGTCGATCGACAACCTATCGATCAACTGAATGGCAGTGAACCGACTACTCAGTTACTCAACTTCCCAGCGGCTATGGAGCAGTTGATTTGGCCTACTTTTTTTCGATCAATTGGCATGTCAGTCGATCGACAGGTTGGCTGTCGATCGACTGCCTTGTTGTTGCCTCTGTTGTTCAGTCGATTTGGTTGTTCTCAGTCAATTTGGCAATCGATTTGACAGTCGATTCGGGCTGCTTTCAGCTCGGTTTTTTCATTTTAGGACGGATTTTGGGCCTCAATGCCTTGGCTCGAACCCATTGACTGAACATGGTGAAATTGAATGATGGATTTGTCGATCAACTGACCAATCGACTGAACATGGTGAAATTGAATGACGGAGAGTAGCCCCCAAGTTTTGCAAGGAGTATTCGATCGACAGACCATCAGTTGATCGACTAAAAAGCAGTCGATCGACTACCCCAATGACGCAAACCTAGCAGGACTTTTATAAAAGCAGTCGATCTGCCTATTCCCTCCCCACCAACGACTGAGCAAAGAAGAAAAAAAAGAGAAGAAGAGAAAAACAAAAATAAAGCAAAAAAATAAGAAAATACAAGGAGAATTACAAAACCGGGAGAGAGTTCATCGTCTCAATTTCACACAACTCTTGTTCTTATTTTCCTCCTTTTCCCAATTTTCGACACAAAGGGGTGGGGGGTTGCAATTCGGGTTTGGATTCAAATTACGAGCCCATTCATTGAGGTAATTTGGTAGAACCACACTCTTCAAACATTATTTTGATGATTGGTTGAGTTTGGGGGAGCTTGGGTTTCAAATTTTCTTCAAATTCCTCATTCAAAACCTATGCCCACCAAGTGCTCGATGAAATGCCTCAATGAACATTTTTGACTAAAATTCCCTCTTTCCCACGTTGTATCTGTTCTTTTCGTTTCCCAAAACCTTTAAACACAACCTTCAATTTCTCCACATTCACTTTCCAACCGTTCCATGACCGACTATTTCGATGATGATTTCCCCTATCCCAACATTGCGGGCGACTACGGTTCCCCCTTCCCTATTCATTCCGCAGCCGAGGAGGAACTTTATCAACACCTTTCTCAATGAAACTTTGCCCTCCCGCACTTTTTCGACCTTGGGCACCTAAATGAGTGGATAGAAAATGGGGACTACCAGGTATATGGGGCTCGGATGCTCCAATACATTGATGGCTTGAGCGGTCGACAATTCGCATCCCTCCGGGCACCGGCCTACCGAGTGATGATGCTCGAGTTTCTCACTACCTAGTGGGGTCACGAGGCCTTGGAATTCACCGTTCGGTTTGGAGGGAGCGAGCATCGAATCACCCAATAGGTGCTCCATGCGGTGCTCAGGCTTAATTGCCAAGAGTTGTGGGACAAGCGGCCAAGCAAATTTGCCTCGACGCAATTTTGGGCGAGTATCACAGGCAGACGTTGTACTTCTCGGTTCCAGGCCTCGGCAACCACTAATTTAGCCCTGTTGGGGGCATTTAAGTTCTTCGCCCACGTCGTGATGGGCAAGCACAAGAGCACTACCTCACCCAGAATGAGGTATACGTGCTTTGGTGTTTGAACCATGGGCCTCAAGTCCCCTTTTATCCCTTTCTCTGTGCTGGGTTTCGTGGAATTCAGAAAATGAGGGGCGGGAGTGTAGCTTGGGTTGGAATGGGATCACCTTGTTAGCCCGTCACTTTGGGTTCGATCCCGAGGTGGCAAATTTGGAGAGGATCGAGCTGTTAGAGATGGTTTGAAAGATGCCAAAGATCTTGGCAAACCTTCGACGCCCCGCCTCCATAGCTAAGAACAAGAAGAAGAAAACGAATATGAACGGCGGCACAATGAGGGGGTCGAGGCTCAAGAAGCCTGAACACCGGTTTGGGCATGCCGTTCGGAGCAAGCATGAGCCATCAGCAATCTCGCATTACGGAGGCCCGAGCACCGGATCGGGTCATGACATGAGTTTGCACCAGTTCCAAAAATAAGTGTTTGCTCGGTTCGATCATCTCGACGCCAATATGGTGGCGTTTGAGGGAGGGAAAGTAAGGAACGATTATGTACATTGCACCCTCCAAAGCGGCCTCATATTGATGGAAAGTCGGTTGCATCGGGACGAGGAGGAAGACGAGGGTGAGGGAGAAGGAAACGACGAAGAGGAGGAGGACGAAGAAAAAGATGAGGAAAAAGAGGATGAAGAGGATGAGGACGCAAACCTCAACCCTTGACGTAAGAGACATCATTGATTCTCCTTTTATCCTTTTTAATTTTTTTTAAGACTTACACTTTATTTTTGTTTGTTTGATCGTTATTTTTGTATATAGCGTGCTTCTGATTTTTTATTCTTTTTTATTCCCCTTCTCCCATAAAAAAATATAAATAAAAAAATAAAACAAATCTAAACAAAATAGAAATTTCAAAAACTCAAAAAGATTTTTACTTTTTGTAAATAGTTTGTTTTTGCAACCCCCCGTTTGTTCATTTCTTGTAGATCGCTTGCCTCGACTTCCGAAAGAGGACTTATGCACGACCGAATCGTCATACAAGCTCGAAATAGGGGCGTTTTCTTTTCACTTACACTTTTTAACGTTTTTTCTAGCTTAATTTGGAATGAGGACATTACTAGGTTTTAAGTGTGGGGTGGTTTAGAGTTCGAATTAGGTTTTTAAGATTGTTTGTATGCTTGCTTGTGATAATTCGAAAAGTAAGTGTGTTATATTGCTTGGAACCTTAGCGAAGTGACGCGGTTTTGATGATTTGATTAGGAAGTTTAGAATTTCAATCGGATTTAGTGTACTTAGGCAATTTGATATGTTAGAAACTTTGTTCAACTTTAGCTTTATGCTATCCCTGAGCTTAATATAGAACTAGTACCTAAACTAGCCTCGTCATCGAACACTCTCTATAAAGTTTTTGGTTTGTATTTTGGAGTCGTCAATTGCTCCATGTGCTCGATCGAAAATATGTGTAAATTGCTAGTAGCAACAAGTGATTGGAGCCTTTGTACCCTTTTTGTATTATAAAAAAAAAGAAAAAAAAATAAAAATTAAAGAAAAAGAGAAAAAAAAAGAAAAAGAAATAAAAAAGATGATGAATAAACAAGGATACGATATAAATCCTTGAACATTTATTTTTTACTTTTTAGATTTTGTTTGTCAAAGAGAGTCATAGATGATTGAGGCTAGTAGGGAGCCGATTAGCAGTTTGAGCGTGGATAGACCTTGGTCGGGGCAAGGACGAGAGGACTAACTTGGAGGGTTACCTAATACTTTTCAGTTCCGGGAGTGGATCTGAACTTTCCTTGTCAACGCATCTTTGTCGTCGTTCTTGATCAAGCTAACGAGCATTGTAGCATTCGACGTCTTGAATCAGGTTTTTGTGCATTAGTTTAGGATCATCCAGTGGTAGTTTCGTGATTCTAGATTAGATTTGCTTGAGGACAAGCAATTATTCTAAGTGTAAAGTGGTTGATTTGCACGTTTTTGTACGTGTTTTTTGTTACCTTTATGTGTTGTGTTTGCATGTGTTCTACTTGAATTTATGGGTATTATGAGTCGAAATGGTCTATTTTGTTAGTTTTAGGTTTTTGTAACATTTGCGTAGTTTTTATTATGTTTTCATAGTTTTTCACTTGTTTTTATATTTTTGGCCGTAGAATGACCAAGCGGGGCCCGTGCACGTTTGCGGCATTCCATTTGACTCGGTATGGAACGGACAAGCGAAGACAAGCAAGGAAACGTAGCGCAAAAAAGGATTGACAACCGGTGGTCGACTGGAGCGAAAAACGAGAAAACCGAGCCGGGAGCAGCTATGTTAGTCGATCGATTGGCAAGCAGTTGATCGACTGCAAGTCCAATCGATCGACTGACCAAGCACGAATCAACTGCTCAGCAGAAAGTTTTTCCATTGAGTATGAAGCAGTCGATCGATAGGGTTTCCGTCGATCGACTGCAACGCAGGAAATCTTGTAGTTTTTGATGATTTTGCCCCTGCGTCCATATATATATATATATATATATATATATATATATATATATATATATATATATATATATATATATATCCCAGCCCTCTCTCCACCAGCCTTATCATTCCTTGGGTTGATTTTTGAACTCTTTCAATATCTTCCAAGCTTTTACTCTTCAATTGACCTAAAACCCTAGATTTAATCTTTAGTTTAGTTTAGTTAGTTTTAGTTAGATTTTCATAGCAAGTGTTGGAAAAGGTGACATTTCCTTCATTTGTGGTTATTTGTTGTGTTGAATACTTGATTTATCCTTTAAAGGTTGTAGCAAACTTGAAGCTTTTGTGTTCAATGCGAAATTGGTATTGATCTCTCCCTTTTATGTTCTGTTGTATTTGTATTGTTGTTACTGCTTTGGTATTGGTTGTTTAATTTCTAGGTCTTGTTATTTTTCTTGACATTTCAATTTCTCACTTCCATCCTCTAGATTTTAGTTTTCTTGTGCAAAAACTCCATTGTAGCATGATTATGAAGCTTTTTACCCCTTTTAGCTAACAAACATTTGGTGTTTGAAGTCATAAGGGTATTTCCTCTTTGATAAATTTGACTTATTCACATTTAATGTACTTTGACTTCTTCTAGTTTCAAACCTTTTATTTTCCCTCAATTCCCTCCTTCAAGACTTGCAAGCTTTCTTAATTTAAATGTCTTTAATTTATTTAAGGCTTTTAATTAGGTTTTAATTAGTTTCATTAAAATTAGTCATTTTCAAGCAAGCTTTTAATGTTCATTAACTTTTGAATTAGTTAGTAATTTCAAGTCTTCATTTCAATTCAAGCATTAGCATAAAAAACTTAGCCCATTCCAATGATTATTGCTTTCTTATATTAGATTAGTTTAATTGAGATTAACAACAAATTAAGTTAAAACACCGATTGCCGATAACATCTATCCTCGAAAGACATGACTTGGGAAAACTTACCGCTCTACAATCGACTCCGTACTATTGCGGAAACAATTTCTTAGAGTGCTAAGAAATCTTCGATCATACACTCACACTCTTTTCCGAATTTTATTTCACAATACTTGGAAGCTTTTTGAATTCGCTTCTTTTTACTAAACTTAGCCTTTTAATCATTAGGCTTTTCGGTCGAACGCATGCTTTATCACTTTTCGTGATTTGCGTTGGAGTTATTTGTTGTTCTCCTTTTTTTTATTTATTTCTTCTTATTCTTCTTCTTCTTTTATATGAATATTAGAGACTCAAAACCCAAAACCCAAAACCCACAATTGATTTTCCACACATTTCTAGTCAAATAACAACATACACTCTCACCTCATAATTTATGAAGATATAAGAGCTAAAATCGAGTTCGACTAACAAGAAACGCGGTATAGGCTCAAGGGGGATCATTTGGGATTTTTAAGTAGCTTACATATTTGGATATGGCCAGAATAAGGGTGATATATGTGCCTCAAGGTCATTTCCAAATTCAATCATGTACGAGCAAAATCAAGCCTCCTCAATGCAATTTCCATAAAAATGCAAGCGAAACTGATAATTCACACAAGGCTACTAACTAGTTTGCACCGAGTTTGGGAAAACAAAATCAAAAGAGCTTTTAGAACGTAAAATCTTTTCATGAGTAAATGTTGAGCATATATATATATAGGCGGGTTTTGGACGAAGCACAACAATTAAACTCCTTACACAGAGGGCATAAACATGTAAAAACCCGACAAGTAAACTATTCAAACTTCAAAGCATGTGGTGATTGCTCAACAATGTAATAAACACACACAAGACACAAAAATGACTCAACCATATAAATGCACAATTAGTAAACGTCACTTCGCCAAGGCTCGAGTTAGGAAGACAAATCATGCTTTGTGAAACCCGGACCCTAACCACCTATCCACCCCACACTTGGACCATGCAATGACCTTATTGAATTTTAATGAAAATCAAGTAAAAGGAGGGTGAGATAGAATCTTCCTTAATCGAGTGAGTTTGAGTCGAGCTCGGTGGGGTCCACTTAAGCATCCAAGAAAACCAAGCAAAAACCGAGCATGGCTTGTTTCTCCCTGCTCCATGAACGCTACCAACTTATCAAATCGGCCAAGGTTGGAGTCGAAACACAAAACACTATAAAAGAAAATCACACAAAACCAAAACCACAAGAAAATATGCACATAAATAAAATCAAAACAAAACCAAGAGCTAAAAAGAACCAAAAGACAACACAAAATATTATTATTATTATTATATATTTTTTTAACTTTTCAATATTTTGAATGTGTTTTTGGATTTTTATATAGTAAGAAATTAAGAAATGTAAAAGTAAAGAGATAACCGAAAAGAACATGGGTTGTCTCCCAAGAATCACTCGTTTTACGTCATTAGTTTGACAAACTCACCTCTTGATCATGGTGAAGTTGAGACTGGAGGATCCACTAAATATATGACCTCCTTGTCGGGTGGAAAGAGAAAACCGTGACAATAAGGCTTGACCCGATGACCATTCACTTGGAATCTTTCTTGAATCTTAGGGTCGATCAAGGTCACCTCCCCACTAAGGTTGACTTCTTAAATCGTATAGGGCCCCATCCACTTATATTTCAACTTGCCGGGATATAAGTCCAAACGAGAGTTGTAAAGAAAGACAGGCATACTAACCTCAAGTTCTTTAGGTACTATTCTCTTGTCATGTATTCACTTCGTCCTTTCCTTGTAGATACGAGAATTTTCATATTCAACGTTCCGAAGCTCGTCTAACTCCTCCACTTGCAACATTCTTTCTAGCCCGGCCTCATTCAAATCAATATTCGCGGATTTTATCGCCCAAAAAGCTTTATGCTCAAGCTCAACCAGCAAGTGACAAGATTTGCTAAAGACCAAACGATAAGGGCTCGTACATAGAACCATTTTTTAGGCCATTTGGAGTGCCCACAAGGCATCTCTCAACTTCCTTGACCAATCTTTACGATTAGGTTGCACCGTTTTCTCAAGTACACTCTTCACTTGCTTGTTACTTGTTTCAACTTGCCCCGATGTTTGGGGATGATATGGCGTTGCTATATTAGGCTTGATCCCATAGATATTTATGAGCTTCTCAAATAGCTTATTGCAAAAATGGCTACCAACATCACTTATGATCACTTTTGGAAAGTCGAAACAAGCACAAATGTTCTCTCTCACGAATTTAACCACCACCTCGGCATTATTTTTGGTTGTGGGGATAGCTTCGACCCATTTTGACACATAATCGACCCCCACAAGAATATATCCGTATCCATGTACCAATTTGGAAAATGGCCCCATAAAATCAATCCCCCATACGTCAAAGATTTCAACTACCAAATTTCCCACCAAGGGCATTTCATTCCTCTTCGAGATACTCCCCATGCATTTGCATTTGTCACAAGTTTGAACATTAACTTTAGCATTTTAATGTAGTGATGACCAATAAAATCCTGCACTCAAAATCTTAAGGGTCGTCTTTCTTCCTCCTAAGTGGCCCCCGATTTGGTGATCGTGGCATATCTTGCATTTCATCCTTGGGGACACACCTTCTAATCATCTTGTCCTTCCCCCTTTATATATAAAGGGATCGTCCCAATAGAAGCTTTGACATTTAACAAGGAAACGCTTCTTCTCTTTCCAACTCATATCCGGTCGGAGGTCACCATTAGGCAAATAGTTCGCATAATCGGCAAACCATGGTGCTTGAGAAACTTCAAATAAATTCTCGTGAGGCAAGTTTTTACCTATATCTATCCCATCTACACCATTCGTGATCATCCTTGAAAGGTGGTCGGCTACCGCATTTTCGCAACCTTTACAATCTTTAATCCCGATATCAAACTCTTGGAGCAAAAAGATCCAGCGGATGAGGCGAGGTTTAACTTGGGATTTGGAGAACAAATAGTGTAAAGCAGCATGATCACTATGGACTATAACTCGTGATCCAATAATGTAAGGTCGGAACTTCTCAAGAGCAAAGACCACGGCCAAGAGCTCTCTTTCGGTTGTAGTGTAATTCTTTAGAGCATCATTGAGAATTAAACTATCATAGTACACCACCCTTAACAAATTATCCACTAGTTGGCCAAGAACTGCCCCCACCGCCTCATTTGAAGCATCGCACAAAATCTCGAAAGGAAAACTCCAATCAAAAACTACTACAACAGTAGTGGATAAAAGACTCTTCTTAATTGACATGAAAGCGTTCTTACAAGCTTTGTCAAATTCAAAAGGGACGTCTTTTCATAACAATCGTCATAAAGGGTGAGCAATTTTTGAGAAATCTTTTATGAATCGCCGATAAAAATGGGCAAGGAAAATTCTCACGTCCTTAAGTTGAGTGAAGGGGGTATCTTTTCAATAACTTCAATTTTGGCCTTATTGACCTCAATCCCTCATTCCAAAATCAAATGCCCAAGAACAAGGCCGCTTCGAACCATGAAATGGCTCTTTTCCCAACTTAAGGTCAAACTCGTCTCTTCACATCGGGCTAGCACTTTTTCAAGATTTTTCGAACATTCATCAAACGATTCCCTATATATAGAGAAATCATCCACGAAGACTTATAAAAATTTATCGATCATGTCGGAAAATATCGAGAGCACACATCTTTAAAAGGTTCCCGGGGCATTACATAGCCAAAATGGCATTCGACGAAAAGCAAACGTTCCAAATGGGAAAGTAAAAGTCCTCTTGGCTTAATCTTCGAGTGCGATTATGATTTGAAAGTAACCTGACAACCCATCTAAGAAACAATATGAATGATGGCCGGCTAGTTTGTCCAACATTTGGTCGATAAACGGGAGAGGGAAATGATCTTTCTTGGTGGTTACATTTAACTTTCTAGAATTGATACATATCCTCCATCCCGTTGTAGCCCTCGTGGCCAACAAATCTCCTTTTTCATTCTCAGTGACGGTTATGCCACTTTTCTTAGGCACCATGTGGACGGGACTTACCCACTCGCTACCGGCAATTGCAAAAATCAAGCCTTCCTCTAATAATTTCAATATCTTTCACTATCTCCGTAAGATTTAGATTTAAACGCCTTTGGAATTCTCGAGAAGGTTTGACATCATCCCATAAAACGATCTTATGCATGCAAGTCAAAGGGCTAATTCCTTTGATATCTCCAAGACTCAAACCGATGGCGATTTTATGAGATTTTATCACTTCAATCAACCTCTCCTCTTCTTCTCGATTCAAATTAGCAATGATAATGATCGGTTTGCTCTGCTCTTCTTCCAGATGGACATACTTGAGGTGAGATGGGAGAGGCTTAAGCTCGGGCTTGTGCCACCTTTTGACCTCGTTAGGGGCTAACTCGAATAATTCAATGATTCCCTCAAATCAATCTTCAATATTTTCACTCCTATCTTTAATAATCTCCACCTCCACCTCTAAAATTTTATTGTTTCCCTCAACGACACATATACAATCTTTCTCACACAAAACTTGGGCACATTTAAGCACAATTGAATTGTCGTTATAACAAGAGTCTCATTATCCTCATAAAAACCTTAAACACAAACTCTCGGGTTAAACCCCTCCTCTTTGCTCTCTTCCTCCATATAAACTTGGTCATCCATCTTTTTAATCACATCGACACGTAAGAAATCCACATAAAAGACGCTTGATGGAATAGATGACAAGTTAGCCATATAAAACATGACCGATTTACCCGCTACTGACAAATTAAGGTTCTTCTTCCCAACGTCTATCAAACATTGAGTCGTAGCCATGAAAGGGCGGCCTAGCAAGATGGTGTGTTCGGTGCCATCCTCCTTCACCATGCCAACATCCAATACTACGAAATCGACTGGAACCACGATCCCCCCGACTTGGACAAGAACATCCTTGATCATCCCTTTTGGGTATTTAATTGACCGATAGGCCAATTGTACGCAAATGTGTGTTTCTTGTAAAGGATCAAGTTCCAATTGTTCATAAATCGAAGATGGCATCAAATTAATACCCGCACCAGAATATAACATGCCATTAGTGACTTTTCCATTCCTGAGTGTGATATCAATAAGAAATAAGTCGGGATCCGCCTTATTAAGACCAAAAGAGAATGATAACAAACCACACTTGCCTCCTTAGATAGATAAACTTTCTCATTCATAGCGCTTTCAAGCTTCTCGGAGGAAAGCTCCTTGAAGAACTTGGAGTAAGCGGGCATATTCCGGATGGAATCTAACAAGGGAAGAGTGATGTTTACGTTGGACAATAGATCGTAGAGCTTTTGAATTGTTCATCCTTCTTGTCATTTCGTAGCAGGGAAGGATAAGTTATAAAAGCCTTAGAACACTAGTGCAGAAACAGTTTTTTATAACGCCCTGTTTCAGATATTCTAGAACGCCCAGCCCAGGCGTTCTGACTAGAGCTGTTCTAGAATATCAGATTTTCCAGATCAGCTTTCTGAGGCGTTCTAGAATATCCAATATTCTAGAACGGTTATTTGAGAAGTTCTAGAATAATAATTTACCCGTTCTAGAAAATAATTTTCCCGGTTAATATGTTCTATAAAATAACATTCCAGATCGGTTACAAAAAAGACGTTCTAAAAATGTATATTCCACAACGCCTTTCCTAAAATGACGATCTGGAATATACATTTTCCAGAACGCCATTAATAAAAAGACGTTCTAGAATATGCATTTTCTAAAACGTCAATTTGGAAAGCGATCTAGAATGTACATTTTCCAGAACGCCATTTCGAAAGAGACGTTCTAGAATATACATTTTCCAGATCGTCTTTGGAGAGAGACGTTCTAAAAAATGTTTATTCCAGAACGTCCTTGTCGAAATGGCGTTCTGGAAAATGTATATTCCATATCGTCAGCTTCAGAAAGATGTTCTGGAATGTACATTTTCTAGAACGTCTTTTTTGTAACCGTTCTGGAATGTACATTTTCCAGAACGTCTTTTTCAAAAAGTCATTCTAGAATATACATTTTCCAGAACGTCTTTGGGAAGGTCGTTCTAGATTTGACAGTTTTTAAATTCCCAGTTTTTTTCATTTTTTTTCCAGATCTATTCATCCCTAAATTTAGATTTTTTCACAAAACACAAATCATTCATATAATCCAAAAATATATCAATACGAATAACATAAGTCACCAAATTTTAAAGTAGAAATCACCAATAATACAAAATTCGCCAAATACGTTTACCAAAAATACGAGTACCTATTTTACTACCATTCAAGTTGTCCACAAATAGTTTATTTGTGATCAAGCAATAACCTCTAATAAACACTCCGCCCAACATCTACGTACATCATCAATTTCATCGTCCATCAACTGCTCCATTCTCTTCATGTGATTTATATGGTACCTTCATCAACTGCTCCATTCTCTTCTTGAAGTTGCTGCTTATCTGTTACACAAGATGCTAGAAGTCTGATCATATAGCAAGAAAAAAAACTAAAAAAAGAAAAGAAAGCTACAAAGATTGTAGAAGAATATACCTCTCAGCGCTGCAACGTATTGGTCATCATCCGAATTGCTCATCTGAAGTAGAGAGTAGAAATATGATTTAAAACAAGAATCATATAACAAATTTGTGTTTTCAGAGACTAGAGGAGTAGAAACTTTACATCACTGTCAGATTCACTGTCTTCGTCTTTTCGGATTCAATCGATTGTCATTATATTCATCTTCACAGATCAAGCATGCTCTTAACCTGTTGAGTTTACTAGGTGAGAAAACAAGTCCTGCAAAAATGATGAGATATACCCCCTAATGGTTTTTTTCTACTAGTGCAATGGTGACATTCATTCAGCAATCGACAATTAATTAGAGCGAATTACAAAACTATCCCTGACTGAGGCAGTCTAATTAAAAAAATATATAATTTATCTTTTAAAGTTACAAATAACCCCTTGAGGTTTGTGTTTATTTTACAAATAACCCCTCTTGAGGGTACACTTTTGTAAGACAAAAAAAAATTGTTTGTAATGTTGAAAGATAACTGTTTTTTTTTTTTTTTGTGGCAATTAGGCTAACCCTTAGAGGTGGTTTCAAACAAATAATTTCCAAGATCAACACAGCAAAAAAAAAAAAAAAAGAAAGTATTACCACCTCATCATTCTCATGTGAACATTGGAGATAATTTATAACTTCGAGAGCCTATTATTTCTGGAAAGCCTGCTATTGGCACAATTGGGCCCACCATTGCGAAGGCTACTGCGCAAGCCACCTCTTCCCCAGCCAAGAAAGTTCGTACGAGTCGACGAAACAAGTAATTCTCTATTCCCATCTGAATCATTACCATCGCCACCTCCTCCATCTTCATTAGCTCCCAAATGAAAATCTAAACAACAGCATATTCAAAACTTCTCAAAAATATATGGCTACATATTTAATTATATTTTTTGGAAAAGTCGAGAAAGAAGTATGCAGGTTGAGAATGCAACACAACATATTCAATACTTCTCACATCTTATACACCCAATCCACTAATCCAGACAAATAATTAAAACGGAAAACTTCTACATTGATTTAGAGGATTGGGTGGCAAACAAGAATACAAATCACAATTCCCTTCAAATGAGAGGCGGTAAGGTACCTTCTTCGCATCTATTTGACTTTCCAAATATATGGGGTGTATTTGAAGATTTTATTTGCACCCTGAGTACAAGGAGTAAAGTGAATGTATTACGCTTTGTAGTATAATAAAGATTATAACATGAAAACTTTAATGTTGTATTACTCCTAAACAAAAGCAAGCTCGAAGCAAGCACAATGTGGCATATTTCTTCAACACCGGAGTTTAATCTAAAAAGAATTACTGTCTCCAATAAAGTTTTGCTAATGACAACCAAGACAGTCTTTAACAATACATACAAAACCTTAAGAAGAATATGTTTTACCTGTCGTATGTGTAGTGTCATTCCAGAGGTATTGACCAAAGACTGAAAGAAGTGCTCTACCAACTGAAAGCAACAAAATGTTCGAGTAGAGTCAATAGACCTAGCTAGTGTTGTTCATAATAAAATATTGAAGCTATAGTACAAGGACAAACATTGGATTTTAGGCAAGTACATGGAAGTTACACAGTATATAACACAAGGTAAAATTAAGTCACAACATATATTCGAATAGGAAGATAATTCAAATGGCATGTATGAATATCAAGTACATAATGAGGACATAATACTTGTGTATCGTAAGTTCCAACTCTCTCTGTTGGTATGCACAAATCATAACTTAAATGCGGCCTTCCAGACAAATCCTAAGAATAGAAATTCAAAAAGAAATTATCGCAGGATCCTAATATTTCTCATAAGTGTAAAACAACATTAATGTTCTTAGTGACCAAAGCAGTTTGTCATTCCAACTAATCACGCTATCAAAATTTGAACGCAATAGTCCTCTCTCTGTATGCAATTGGAAAGTGATCGGTAACTTTCTCTCTTCAGTAGGCAAAGCATATCGTACAAAGATTGAGATTTTTTTAAGACATCATTTGGATGGGAGGATTTACAGGTAAATATTTCAAATTCATAATTATTTAAAAAAAAATCGAGTATGTTTGGATACCACATCACACTTCCCTTTTTATCTACATTTAGTAAATTTTCCCCATAGATGATAGAAGACTAATTTTACTCGATGGATAATATTAAATAATGGGCTTTTGTTATATCCATACTTTTCTATAAGAGGTCACTTTTTTTTTTTGCCAGCAATGCATCATACCAAAGAAACATGAAGAAGTACTTCATCAAGAGGAGCCGAGAAGTCTCCAAATCGGTTTATTCCTTTCCTATCACCAAGTGCTTGCAACAAAGCCTGCATTAAAAATCATTTTTATTACTATTCATTCTAGACTAACCACAAAAAAATGCAGGTAATTCAAAACTGGCCCACTTTGAACATCAAACGTTGAAAAGCACATCTGAACATAATAAATTAGAAATAAATGAACTTGTATCTTGAAAGTGACAAATTAATGTTCAACAATCGAAGTGGTGCAAACTAGATATGAGATTTTGAGAGTTAGAACAAACAACACGTCAAAGCAACAGAAAAAAAAAAGAATGTAAGTCTAAATTTTTTTCAGGTCATATTACATAATCAAAACAATTTCGATCCTGGAAAACTTACTGTTCCAATTGCTAGAGCAACATCTTCATTTGTGTGATGATCATCAATATGGATATCCCAGTGGCCTTCACATGTACATCAAATAATCCATGTGAAGCAAGTTGCTGTAACAAACAAGAAAAAAAGTCAAAATTTAGAATTCTAGCAAATCTAGATTAATATATAAACAAAAATACATCGCAACAGTTATTGCGGATAGCCCATTTTTGTAGGATAGCCCCAAAAAGTACATTTTTTAAGGAACAAATGAAAGGACCAACAAACTCATATATCAGTTTAGCACAAAAGAACCTACAGTTAAACAATACTGATAAGTTTAACGTATTACAATATGTTATGACTGAACTAACAATGACAACATTCACCCCCCAACTTCCCTCAAATAGCATTGGAACTTATAGGTACTATGAAACAATTTGACAATAAAAAATTCACTGAACAATTCAACATTTCGAAACTCTACATCACTAATTGTAAATCATCCAAAACAATGCAATGTAAACAAATAAATGAAAAACTAACATCTAACATGTGATCAAGAAAAGGAATCCCTGTATTATTATCGGCGATGATGTCACCATCCAGATTAATCTTCACATCCACATTCGTCTCTTTCGTAACCTTATTCACCTCTCCAGTTGTTCTGCCTGCAATTCCCGACAATTATCACAAAACAAAGTAAAATAGTACAGGGATTTAAAAAAAAAAAAGTTAACAACTAACATACTCTGACTTGTCGTTGTCCATGGTGAACCATTGTCGATGACTGCACGAGGAACTGTTGACTCCATTGGAGGGTCTGAGAGGGGTGTGGTCCGTGTGGATAAGAATTGTACCTTGCGCTGGTGAAGGTGTACGGGGAGGAGTAAGCGCTGCGAGTGAGTTAGTGATTTACAAAGACACGATTGAGCTAAAATGGAGCGGTTGACTGAATGCTGAGGAATTGAGAGGTCCATACGTCGAGGAAATACAGAGGAATCATTAAAGTGGGAATTTTCAAGCTGTAAAAGAAAAGGAATAGAATTCAATGAACTGACAAATTGAACATCTCCCCGATCAGTCTGGGGAAGGGGATGGGCTTTTGAGATTCAAGTTGTTGATTTATTTTATATATTGGGAATTTAATTTTATTGCCTTTCATTTCAATTAATTGTAAAACCCCAATTTTCACGCTACAAAAATTACAAAACCCTAACCCTAATCGAAGAGCAGGGAGAAATTGCGTACCTCGGTGAAATAGACTAAAACAGCAAAAAGAAGTAAACCCTAACTGAAATCTGGGGAGTCGTCAGAATTTGGGGCTACGGAAGGTGAAAGAGGATGGTTGCAGTTCTGGTGGATGGCTGTGCTGGCGCTGGTGTGCGAGCTTTCGTCAGCGCTGTTGGATGAGGAGGAGATCCGTCGTATTAATTATTGGCGCTGCGTGGGCTATCGGAGCCTGATGGAGTGGAGCCTGGCGGAGCCGTGCCTGCACGCCGCCACCGATTCCTAGTCGCCGGGTCTGCCGCCTTGGAGGATTCAAAGGGAGATAGATTTGGATGAGAGGAGAGAAAGGGAGATAGGGCAAACAAATTTTGATTCTAGGGCAAACAGAGAGAAAGGGAGATAGTTCCTAAAAAAATATTATATTAAGACGAAAGTAAAAAAAAAAATATTATATTGAAGAATAAATAATATGATATATTAGAACGTCTTTTTAAAAGACATTCTAAATAATATGATATACTAGAATACCCGAATGCCTTTTTTAACGGCGTTTTGATATATCAATATACCAGAACACAGTTTTTAGCGGCTTTATGGTATATCAATATACTAGAACGCCTTCAAAAAGGCATTCTGGTATATCGAATATACCAGAATGCCTTTTTTAACGGCGTTCTGGTATATGACACTTATATTACGAAAATGCCACCAGATTATATTCTAGATCGTCTTTTTCTGAGGCGTTCTAGATTGACTGTTCTAGAATAGATTTTCTGCACTAGTGGAAGTTGGTGGCTTGTAGGCATTCGAGGACTTGTGTAGGCCATCGGGATTTTCCTTTGTAAAGGTGGGACCCACGGGGGTAGAATCGGGAGGAGTAAAACATTCAGAATAGAAACCACCTCCTCCTCGGGTGCGGGACAACCTTATTATCAACGACCCTACTACTTCGAAAGGTTGTGACCGCATGAGCTTCTGAAGGTTGACTTGGCAATTTGCCTTTCTCGTGAGCTTGCTTTAACATATTCACATCACTTGCCAATTACCTCATTTTAGTGCTTAACCCGTTGGTCGTAGCCTCAAGAGTATTGAACTTAGCATCGAACGAAGCCAACGTAATGGAAAATGATTGCAATTGTTGCATAATGACCCTGAGATTTGGATCACAAGGTGGAGTAGGAGCATTCACCGGAATAGGCAAATAAGACGGACCCAAGTGAGGATTAACACCCGCATTTGTATTGGCATTGCTAAAATCTTGATGCATGTGGTTGTTAGGATGATAGGGAGGATTTTAATTCGATGGACGAGTAAAAGACGGTTTAGCAACACTGGGTCCCACTTGATACCCTTGAACCCCACATACTTCCTCCGATTTAGGCATCGGCATATAGACGAGGGGTTTGAAGGACAATACAAGGTATCATGACCAACTATTCCATATGATGCACACGGGGGATCCAGGCTTGGGGTAGATAACTTAGCAATTTGAGCATCCATAACCGCCAATTTCTTTTCCAACTCAAGCTCTTAAGGAGAAGAAGCTTCACTCACTTCATTAGTATTGGGATACAACACATGAGAACACTTGTGTTGAGAATTTTCGGCGAGAGTAGTAAAAATCTTGTGAACCACTTAAGGAGGTTGATCTTTCATATTACCCCCTACCGACGTATCCACCATGTATTGGAAATGTGGGTCTAACGCCTCATAGAAAGTTGGGATTAAGAGCTCCTTTTCCATACGATAATGTTGTCAACTCGTGTGAAGATCTTGGAAACGATCCCAAGCGGAGTGAAAAGGCTCATCCTCAACTCGGCCGTGTTTTCATTGGAATAATAATGATCCAAAAATATCGCCGAAATCTCATCCCATGTACGAATGGAGTTAGAAGGGATACTCATAAACCATGACAACGCCTTCTCTATAAGTGTATACGAAAAACATCAGAGTTGAAGATACTCTAAACTCATCATGTTTAGACCAAGAGTAGCCTAAACAATGAAATATGATGAAAACAAGCAGTTCAGTAGTGAAACAAACAGAAACAAAGAACAGAAAAAAGTGGTTGACTTTTATTCTTTAATTCAAGTCAGATTGGCCTTGGCCGGATCCTTTACAGGGTCAATCTCTTTCTACAAGACTTTCCCTCTCTAAACTCTCTGTGTATTTCTCTCTTTAGCCAAAATTAGAGATCCCTTCTCTATCAATTGGAGAGGCTATTTATAGTTTTCCTTCCAAACCCTAATTAAACACGTGTCACTACCTTAATAGGCACCGACATACTTGCCCAATAAGCCAGCCAAAAGACCCTAACCCTGGACACCTGGCACCTCCTCATTGGTTGTGCATCCCTTTATGAGTCAGAGTATAAAGCCTTGATCATATCTCTTCTGCTGACTCGAAGCCGACCTTCAATCGCCTTGATGTTGAGCAGACCTTTCTTCATAGCCGACCACCCCTAGTGAAGGCATTCTTATCCCTCGAGCCTAACCTCAAAAAGAGGCAGGGGATGAGTAGATCCAACCTTTCTAAGAAGTGTCAAGTCAATCCCGACGATTCATGTATGGCAAATTGCCGCCTAAAATAATGAACTTCCTGGTTAGCTACTCGACCGAGAAAAGCATGCTGGGCTTGGCGATGCTCAGCGCGGTCGGCCGAGCTGGCCTTCCATTCTCAGCACTGCTCGCGTGGTGCATGCCAGGTTGGCCAAGATGGGCATGCTGTGCTCGGCACTGCTCGCGCGGTTCACACAAGGTTGGCCAAGCTGGGTATGCCGGCTTCGACGCTACTCACGCGGTGCGCGCCAGGTCGGCCGAGCTGGGTATGCCGGGCTTGGTATTTCTCAGCACTTCGCGAACCTGTTTGGCGCTACTTGGCAATACGCGGACCTACTTGGCGCTGCTCGGTGTTACGCACACTTGCTCGGCACTGCTCGGTGATGCACGCACTTGCTCGGTGCTATTCATCGTTACGCACACCTGCTTGGCACTGCTCGGTGTTACGCGCAAGCCAAGTCAGTGCGGACTAGGTTGATGTGACCTCGGCTGGTGCTCAGTAATGTACAAGCATGGTTGGTCGTGCTGGAGTACGCGAGCTCGGTGGGTGCTCGGCACTGCGCGTGCTTGGTCGTCCAGCTGGTGCGCTGGGCTCGGCGAGGTGCTCAGTGTTTAAGACACCTGTTCGGCGCTATGCAGTGTTACGCACACCTGCTTGACACTTCTCGGCGTTACGCGCCTGCCAGGTCGGCGCGGACTGGGGGCATGCAGCTCGACTTGTGCTCGGCGATGCGCATGCCTGGTTGGCCGGGCTGGGCACGTAGCTCGGCTGGTGCTCGGCGTTACGGACACTTGTTCAGCTCTATGCGGTGTTACACACACCTGCTCAACGCTACGTGCAAGCCAGGTCGGCCCGGACTGGGGGCATGCGGCTTGAATGGTGTTCGACGATGCGCATGCCTACTCGTCCGATCTTGGGCACGTGGGCTCGGCGGGTGCTCGGCGTTGCGCGTGCCTGGTCGGCTGGGCTCGAGGAGGTGCTCAGTATTACGGATACCTATTCGGCGCTATGCGGTATTACACACACGTACTCGACATTGCTTGGCATTACGCACAAGCCATGTCGTCACGTACATGGGGAATGCTTGATCAGCAGGTGCTAGGCACTTCGTGCACCTGTTCGGTGCTACTCGGCAATATGCGCACTTGCTCGGTGTTGCTCAGCGTTACATGCAAGCCCGATCGGTGAGGACTAGGGGCCTGCGGGCTCGGGAGGTGCTCGGCAATGCACATGCCTAGCCACCACGTAGCGGCTCGGACTTCTAACATAACGAGTTTTTATCCAACTGAACTAGGTACCCTTTTGAATATCGTTAACCTGAATTTAGCCAGACATTACCTTTATGCTCTGCCAGTCCACCTGTTCCAGGTCGACTATCAATAAGCCCCTGAGTGCAGACTCGGCTACTAGTTAGGCGGGTTTGGACTCATCAACTTTGAAGAGGTGCGTCGACCTCAGGGGGTGGGTTCATAGTATTATCATCTCACCATGTTCATCACGGTGTATCCGGCGTTCTGCCTTGTCTGTCATGTCCATTGGTTTGTATGTGGTATGGAGCGTTAGTATAAAGTACGATGAGACAAGATCTTTTCGTCCTCTTTTCTCTTTATTGAAAGGGGTGCCTTAATCCTATCTTCCTTTATTGGAATACGTGTTTCCGTCTTCTTCCTCCTTAATAATGTAGGTAGCTTCCACTCTCTCCTTTATAAATAGATCGTAAGTCACTTCTTTTCACTTCTTTCTTCATTTCACCGCTTTCAAGTTTTCTTGGTTTCCTCTAGAAGTCTTTCATAAAAAAAAAAGCCGCTTGACTCTTGTTTGTGTTCTTTCATTTTCCAACTCGTCTTCGTCGTCCGATTACACCCCTAGTCCATTTCTTGTAGACTCTCTTCTTGCTTTTTTCTTAAAGGTAAAAAGTTCTTTCTTTTTTGTCCTTTGTTATTCGAATGTCTTATAGTCCGAGATATTCTCCGGCTAATCTCGGTGAGGTGGGTTATGAGGATGACGAGAACTATGGTAGTGTTCACCAGGTGGACCAGGGGGTTATGACTCTCGTTTTGGCATGAATGAGTACGGGGTTTTGAAGTGGGTGTCGAGTTTGACGGGGGCCAGTTTGGTTCGGGCGCCCCGTTTGGCCCCGGAAGCCAGTTCAGCGTGGCTTGTGAATTCGGTCCAAGGGTGGAGCTTAACTCGGGTAACACTTATATCCAGGTCAATCTTCCAGGCCCCACTGGTCAGCATGGCGCGGACTGGCTCGAGGATTTGAGTCCGGACAAGACTAGGGTCCCAAGTGTTTTGGCTGGTCTTTATAAGGCCACCAAAAGATTGATGGGGTCTCAAGCCGAGGCTGGCAATTTGAACAATTCGGATGACCCGAATCCTCCGAAGGCAAGGAGGCATTCTAAAACCAAGAGGCTCCCGCCTGCTCCACTGATGACTCGGCCCAACGAGCCTGCTCCTTCACATCATTGGGAGAGGCCGGCTCCATTGGAAAGGGAAGAGTTGTTTGTGAATGGCGCGGTGTAAGGTAGATCTCTGACTGAGAGGCACATGGAGGAATAACGTAACGACTATATCGTGCCCGGTGATGTTCATTTGTTTCTACCCTACCAAGGTGAGAAGATACACAGTGCACCCCCTTCTTGCACGACTCTGTTTTGTGACAGCTTGAAATTCGGCATTTCATTTCCGCTCTCACCCTACGTTATGTATTTGATTAGGAAGTGGGGTATTCCTCTATCCCAAATCCATCCTTTGGCTTTGGCCCGCATTTTGGGCGTCGTGATTTTGTTTAGTGATAATGGTTGGCCTCATCCTACCTTTGACGAGCTCAATTGGCTATATTAGTGGGAACCTTCAGGAGGCACCGGGTAAGTCTGGTTTTATGATTCGGTCCGAGATGGCATGTTCAAAACTCTGGTCGAGGATCTTTTAGAGACCCTGCAGTCCGCCGCTTGCTCTTATTTCTGATCTTGGTCCGTATATGTCCTCATTTTTTGACGTTTTCTTCTATTCTAATGCCTCATCATTTTCTTTTACTTGAAGCTATTCTGGAGGTTGTTATGCCTGATGTCAAGTTCCTTGAACGCTTGTATACCATTTTGAGTTCAGATCCAAAGTCGCGATGGTGTGAAAATCTTTTTGAACCTGACAAGTGTTATACAACTGGTTTACGAGTCCTTTCCCCTGACACGGGCCTTGGTCGGGTCCTTCCTGGTATGGTAGGCGATGATTTATTAGGTGTTGGGTTCGGCTTGTTCCGACTGGTCGGCTCAACACCTTTTATTTTATGTCGGCTAGTTGGGACGTGTTGGTGTAGACCTTATTAGGTCGGCTTTTTGATCATGGTGTCTTCTTTTGCAGTGTTCTATCCTTTCTTTGACCTAAGAAAAGCGATGGATGCGATGGCGGAAGCCCTAAAGTATATGGAGAGGTTGAAGAGGGAAGCGACCGGGGGTGGCATGAGTAAGTGTAGGAGGCCACCCCCTTCCTGAAGCTAGACCAGTTGCATCCCCTGTTGTTGGCGAGTGAAGTTCTCATGGTGGGGGGTAAGTTCCCGCGGGCGTCGTCTTGAGGTCGACATTGATATCGACCCCGAGCCCAAAAGTCTTTGTGAGCTTTGGCCCTCAACCTCAGGCCATTGAGCCAATCTACCCGATGGTCTATGCGCCATATCGTGGCGAGGGGTTTTCGCATGGCTTTGCTCTCAACGAGGCAATGGATCGTGCTTGGGCGCCTGATCTGTATAATTAGGCTTCGGGTATTTCTCCCCAGGAGCAGTTCAGCCTTATAGAGACCGACTTGTGCCGGGCTATGGG
Source organism: Phtheirospermum japonicum (assembly GCA_014905375.1). Taxonomy (NCBI): domain Eukaryota; kingdom Viridiplantae; phylum Streptophyta; class Magnoliopsida; order Lamiales; family Orobanchaceae; genus Phtheirospermum; species Phtheirospermum japonicum. The sequence goes on along the minus strand of BMAC01000609.1, from coordinate 202,793 downwards.
TTCGATGATGTTTCTCCTCCAAGACTTCTCGAAGCTTCCACTACTACAGAAAACCCCCAACAGCATTGGTTATTTTTGGTAATTGGCATCGGTTTTACAACCGATGCCTATAATAGACATATGCATCAGTTGTTTGACCATAAACGATGCATATAGTCATCACAAGCCGATGCCTAATGTCCATATACAGTCATCAAAGTCATCGGTTACTGTGAAACAACCGATGCCTATAGTGTAGCTATAGACATCAATTTTATTCTACAACTGATACCTAATGTCCTTTAAGGCATCAGTTATTGGAAAATAACTGATGTGTGAAGGTAGCTATAGTCATCGATTTTTGAATACAAAACGATCCCTATAGGTACAATATAGGCATCGGTTTTTGTTCTATAAAAACCGATGCCTAATGTGCTATGAAGGCATCGGTTGTTGCAACAAAACCAATGCTTATAGTTTACCTTTAGGCATCGGCTTTGTCATGCAACCGATGCTTAATGTCTACGTATACGCATAAGTTTTTTTGAAAGCAGTGATGCCTCGTTGTGAGATTTAGGCATCGGTTTGTATCTCACAAACGATGCGTACCTGTTAACTATAGGCATCGGTTTCTTGTCTACATAACCGATGCCTATAGTGACCTATAGGCATCGGTCGTTGTTGAATAACCGATATCGATTTTTTAAGTATATGCATCGGTTTTTTTGTCAAGAACCAATGTATATAACAATTTTAAAAATCGATGCCTAAATCTGATTATATGCATCGGTTTGCACAATCCGATGCACAAATTTTTTGATAAATTTTTTTTCAGAATTTCAAAAATTTTATTTTAAAACCTGTCCAAAAAATTGATAATTACCATTTGCAAAAAATTAATTTAATAAAAAAAAAGAATTCTATTCAATAATAAATAATTCAAATACAGAAATTCCCATCCTATCTAATAAAATTCAAGTTGAACTAAATATTTTCATCGCACAAGTAAAGCAAACAAACCCCAACCTCATAGAATCATGTTCAATAGCACAAAGCTCGTAAATAAAAAGCATCTCGTTTCCATCCAAAGGAGAATCCCCAAAGCCTTTCCTCCATTCTTGTGTTGAAGTTTAGATCCGAACAACACCTCGTTCTTGAATTCCAACTCTGAATCCTTAGATAACCTCTTTTCTGCTATTTGTCTGCCACTCCATGCTTTTCCCTGTGAATGAATAAGAGTCACATTATTAAGTAAGAAAAATCCAGGGGAAAATCCACCGACGTCCTCATAATGTTCTGCACCAAGTTACAAAATAAATTACTTAATAACTAAGAAAAAGTAATTAAAACTGAGAAATATATACCGAGTAATGTTTTCTGCCCATATCTCACGAAATTCGTCGAGTGTTTCTTGCTCGTATGGTTCAACTCCAAATGAGTCCTACACAATCCTATTCAAAATTAATTTGTCATTTTAAAAATGAAGTTTAGGTTTGGAGTTTAATAAATCTTCAGTAAATTTTTACTACTTAAACAAATGAGTTTGCACGTACCTTGTCTAATGAAGAATGGACACTGACCCGTATGCAAATGTCATACATATATCTCATGACATAATATCCACATTCACTGCCTCCTCGTTGTTGATGACACTACAAAAATCATATGAAGGAAGATCAATATTCCCCTATCAATCTATCGGTGAGTCAAAATTAAATGGGTCGAAGAACTTTACTAACTTGCCTTCTAGGGTAACCGATATACAATTTTATTAAAAATACCTTAAAAAATAACTTACCGGCATATTACTCCACCCCATGCTTCTTCCTCTTCTTCCTTTTGTTGACATGTAGGTCCGAACTGCCCTGCAAATAGTAATCATTACACACAAGCAGTTAATTAACACGCACAGTATTAGTGTGAATAAACAATAAGAAATTATTACCTATATATTAAACATTTACAGTTTTAAAACCAAAAAATGAGCGGATGAACCACCCAATCTTATATCACATCTAATGAAAAACTTCAAGCGGTTTTATGAGAGTAGGCTATAGAAAGAATTAGGTTGTGGAAAATAGCAAAATTACATTAATGCTATGAAACAACTTGCCCACAAAAATTGCCCACAAAAAAGAATCAGTACATTACTTTGACAATAAGGACCTGAAAGTGAATTGTTTTTTTATGATGTTATTGTAAAAAAGGATAGGAAGTTAACTTTTCAAATAATAAGAGACACAGATATAGGGGAAAATTTACATACGTATTAACATGTGTCTTGATATCCAAGTCCCTCTTGTGTCCCTTTGGATCTAAAATAGAAACCTGATTCTTCCCGGGACATATCAGTAGCAGCACCCTGTGTTCACAACACATTTTCATAAGCACAAAGATTAATTATCTTTAAAATTATAACAATTGTAGTAAAGGAAAAAAAACAAGAAATAGTAATTTACTCGTCTAGGTATGGTGCTAGACTGAATGTCCTTATAAACATTTCACCGAAGGCATCACTTATGTACGACGTCACAGTAGTCGGGTCATTTAAAATACTTTTCTTGCAGATCTTCGCTGGACAAAGAAATCCGATGGCACCGGGCTCAGCTAACCCAAGAAGACACTTATAAATCATTAGTAGATTCATAGCTTAATAAATTTCAGCTAAATATTGAACTAATTTATAAGGAAAAATAAAGCTCGTACCGCGCAAAGACTTGCACAACAGCAACACTGATCCACCCCATTCTGAACAGGCTCCGAATATCATCAATTGGCACGTGAATTTTCGTCTCTCTTTTATCATGGAAGATGGTTTTCTCTAGGTCCATAGAGACGTGGTCCAGGTGCACGGGCATCGATAGGATCAGGTTGTGTAGCTTTATGAAATTAGGTCCCAAAGTCTCCAAGACTACGTCATCAACAAGAGGTGGCATTGGTTTTGTTGCAGATTGCTCACCACTTGTCTCCATGAGACTTGTTCTCTGTTTCTTTGGACATGGCCTTGTAAGTTCCTGTACAGTTGGCCATGATTGGGCATACTAAAACTAAATAAATAATTGGTGAAATTAAAACATATATTATTACCTCTCTTGCCTGAACCAATCTGACCGGCCACTGCAAAAAGCTGCTTAACGTTTCACCCACGAGCACCATTTCTGGATGAGCCATCGCCGGTAGAGGAAGTTGTGTTGCACCCTTGACAATTTGATCTACTGAGACCTTGACATGACCGGGTGTCACCTTCTGATGATCCACGATCGTGTCCTCGCCAGTTGGGTAAACCATCCCGGATGCAACAATTTTTATGTCCCCCAGAATGGACAGGGCCAGGCAGCACTCAGTCAGACTCTATTACTCAAAGTAGCCTAAAGTTAATGGTCTGAATAAAATTGATTATATTCTGATTATGAATACAAATTAAAACATGATGATAACGAGTTTGGGTTTTATAGGTTATACCGTAAAGGCCTGAGTATATGCAGGTATTGACAATTTAAAAATGCAAAAATCCCCTGACCGTAACTGCCTGAGTATATTATGTAACAAACCCTAATTACTTTCAGCCCATTTAGTCTTGAATTCAGATCCTGGATACAGGTAAATATATGTTTTAATTACGAAAGTTTTTTTCTGGAAATAATACGATGCAATGCCATTAAGAGGCAATAATAGAACTAATTACTTTATAATGAAAGGACGAGCAAAAAATGAGACTTGACATTTTCTAATACATGAATAATGAAAAGACGACTCTAAAAAGGATAATGCATAATGAATCTTGACTAAGAATTACTTATTTATCAACTACAGGGGTGCTTGAATGAGTAGGTTTGTGAAAATACACTACATATTATCTAATTTATACCTCAACCATAGGAAATGGAGTCCCACCAACCGATTGGCAACTACTATGTGTATCAACTTGCATCAGCGTGTGGAAGTCAGCCCCCTCGTCAACTCTTGAGGCATGTTTTGTTCAATAACTGGAGTCTGCAGACCTTGATTATTCACTTGCTTATACAACTGGTTGAATTGAGCTTGTAGAGCATCAAACTTGCCCTACATCTGCTGCGTGATTTCTTGTGTCAGAGCCGCCCTCACCTCATCCACTGACACCACTCCACTCTTTCTCCTGCTTTTCTGACTCGGTCAACCAAAAACAGACCTCACGTTCACATGGCTACCAACACCTCGCACTCGACCCGGGTGCTCCTTCTTCCCCAGAGACGCATTCAATATGTCATCGTGCCTCTGCGGTAGAAACGTCCCTTCGCTGACTTCTCGAGCCTTCTCAACCTGTTTCAAGAAATGAGAACATCATTTAATACACTTTACCCATGTCATTAATTAAGTAATTCCAAAAATATATATTCTTACAATAAGATATAATTACCATTTTATCAACCACCCCCTTCGTTTGATCATTCGGGATATCATAATTTCACTTTTCGTCCTTCTTGATTCTTGCTAGAACCCAATCCAAGATGCGATCATCCCGAGCTATACTCGAGCTGAGCGAAGCACATGAAGAAGATGACGAGAGAGGGTCTGATACAACCCACTTAGCTTTCGCACTAAAATATCCACCGGGTCCTAAAAAGTGCAGATGCTGGTAGTGAAACTGGCTCTCCCGAGCTTTCCTAATCTTTTCCTGGTGAAAAGTTTTTAGGAAAATATTAGATATATATTTCTGGTGAATTTTTTTAAAGGTAATGTACATGCCTCGAATTCTTGAGATTGATGATCACTAACGAATTTCTCCCATTGATCAACTGTGATGGAATGATATAACTGAGATGGATGATCATATTTTGGGAGTTTCCTCTTTATGATGTCACGCACTAACCACGACTTGAAAGCGGTCCACCTCACTCCTGCAACCTTCAGGAAGTGCTTCTTCTTCTCATCCCCTTCGATATTGAACTCTCTCTTAATAAACAATAAATAAACATATATTAACACATGTGTTCATCAACAGATGATTTACTATAAAATGTTGATTATTAAATACCTGCAAATCCTCCCAAATCACATCCTTCAGACCACTCTCGACGTGTTTCCACTCGTCGATGTTAATATATACATGCTACCGAACTAGAGAACCCATGTAATTCTTGAAATTGGCAGCATATTTCCAGATGGGTTTATTGTTATAGTCGAAATCGACATGCTTTTGATCTGAAGTCTTGGCTTTCATTTTAATGCATTTCGTTGAGCCTGTAGATTCTTCTCAAAGACTCGGAATCGTGTTCAGAGTGGGTGCTCAATGAATCAGTCATGACTCTGTGCTGTTAGTTGATAAAATTCTTAAAATATTAGATGAAAAATATAATTTATACGGCGGTGAAAGCTAAAAATCACTCGACAATTACTGTGAAGACACCAGATTTTTAAACAGATTACAAGAGTGAAAAAAGATACTTGGATGATTCTAGCAGCTACAGACAACTAAGAAGCATATCAACAACTTTTGTGAAGGTACTTACCGCATAACATAGTTCAAGAGGGTTCAAATGGCTTGTGAACAGGATGTCCAAAATACAATATTGAAATTATTCATCAAATAAATGGCATCAACCACACACTAATTCATGCATGTGGGTGTCTTAATTAATCAACCATAACTAAATTTAATATGATAATTAAACTTGTCATAGACATTGGTTATGGAATGGAATTCAGAGATCCGGTCTTCAACTATGTAAATACAGAACACATACCTAATCAACATGAAAGGTCCGACTTTAAAGGTTTCATTCCTATCTTAAAGGTACGACTTGGCAATGGGAAGCGAGAGGATGGTTGTGGTAAAAATTCTTAGTTCGTTACCCCAATTACCAACTCAAAGAATTTAATTTTCTACACCTGAACATTACCCAAACATGTTAATTAAATGAACTGAAAAGTATTAAAAAACATAAACTCTTGCGCAATTTGTAGCAGGTGAGGATGAAACAAGGTGACAGGGAATCTACGGCGAACAGCAGGCGATGGGGAATCGACGGCGAACAGCAGGTGAGGTTGAATGAATCGTCCAAACTTTTCCAAAATATGGATTCTGAATATCTGGCGGGTTTTTGGAGTGGAAAAACTGAAAATTTTAGACTGAATTTAATTCAAAAACCTAGTTTTCGTGTGTTTGGGGGCAAAATTGGACTTTTTGGAGGCTACGAGCCACGCGGGTTTGAATCCCTCCATTGCCCAAAAATTGCCTAATTTCACGATTATATGCATTGGTTGTATAAAAACAACCGATGCTCATAAGTTTTATCAGACAACTAAAGTCGGTTGTTAGTAATAACCGATGCCTATAATAGTAACTAATTTTACAAAAAATCCCGCATTCCCCTGCCTCCTAGAAGCAGACATTATCACTTCCAACCCTCTACAAAGTCTTGAACAGAAAAAATGGATCTTCCCCAAGAAATCTTGATGGACATATTCTTACGCCTCCCTACAAAATCGATAGGCAGTCTCAGGTCTTTATCAAAAACATGGTGCAACTTGCTCTCCACCCCACAGTTCATCAAATCCCACCTCGCTCGAAAAAAAACCCGCCAATAATATCTCACTCTCATCACCCCATCTAACACCATTCGCTCCATCGAAATCATAAAAGGAAACATTAGCACCGTTTCAAGAGAGCTTGGATTTCCAGGTGTGTGCAGATTGGTTTTGGGTTCATGCGATGGGTTACTACTGCTACTCAATCTAAATTGTGGGATGGTTTTGGTGAACCCCATTAGTCTGGAGCAGGTAGGACTACCTCCTCCACCTCTGGTTAGGGGTGAGACTACCCATGTCGCATATGTATATGGGTATGATAGTGCCAGAGATGATTATAGGGTGGTTTTACTTTCTTATTGCAATCTGGATTATGATGGCCCATTTGTGCCTAACCGTTGCGATGGTGCATATGTGTGCTCTGTGAAAACGGGTGTCTGGAAATGGCTTAAGACCTCGCCTTATGGTAATTTAGTAATTTGCATCTCCACCGAAAATTCTTTCAACGGGGCTATCCATTGGCTGCATTATAAGATGGGTGAATCTTGAAAGCTGGAGTTTGTAATAATTTCTTTATATTTGATTACTGAGGCATATTTCGAAATCACCCCACCTGTTGGTGCCAATGTGGTTAGCGAGATTTCAACAAATGCACTTGTGGTTTTTGGGGGATGTCTTTGTTTGGTGGATAGGGAAACCGGTGACCAAAGAACGGATGTTTGGCTTATGAAAGAGTATGGTGTGGCAGGGTCTTGGACGAAACTCAACATTTATTGTAATGGAGTTTTGTCTTGGTTCACGCCTTTGTGTTTTGTTGGAGATGAGGAGGAGGAGGTTGTTTTGATGGWTGGAGCTYGTTTGKTTRTTTATAATGTGAAAGATAGATCATTGAGGTCCTTGGTCGTCGACAATGGGGGTTATTATCAATTTCAAGACAAAGGCTACTTTACGGAGAGCCTCGTTTCGCCCTTTTGTGGTCGCCACGGTAATTTTTATTGGCAATGAAATTAAAAACATAATTACATCTTTTGGAAGACTTGTTTGTTCATTTAAGCCTAAATTTTGACTATCAAAAAATTAAACTCCCATAAATGGTATGAAATTTATGAATTCTGTAAATTTAGGGCCGAAAACATAAACATCTAAATTTTAGGGTGCAATCTGAAAATTCCTAAAACTATTTGTAATAAATATACCACAATTCAGTTTAAGGGTGCTATTTCGACAATCTGCTTGGAAATGGCCTGGAGGCAAACATTTGAGTTCCTTGTGGGAAGAGGAAAATGCAATTGTGATGATGATGTCGTTTGTCGGACATCATGGACCGACCTCAATCCTGGAAGGAGATATATAATTTGTCCAAGATTTCGGGTAAGTGTTGAATTTCTTTCCTATTTTTAGATATTAGGGCTAATAATTATTTGGGGGTTTTGTGTAAGATGTTAACATGGGATCCAGTTGATTAGCACGAATTTGTCTTGGTTTTTATTAGTATTTTAGTTTATTTTTCTTATTGTTTTTGGTATAAGTTGGACGATTTAAGCTTAATCTTGTATTTTTATAATTCCAGCTTATTTTACCGCATTTTGATCGTAATTGATGCAAGTAGGTGATAATTCGTTGTTTTTCACCTTACAGCTAAGTAACCAGAAGAGTTTAACGTGTAATAGACGAGGTTGGATGTTCAAGAAGTGAAGAACAAGCTTTTCGGTGAAACGAGTAGCAAAAGATCAAGAATTGGAGTCAGACGTGCAGTCGCGTCGACGGACGCGACCGTCGACGAACCATCGACGCGAGCCATGTCAGCGAGTCATGACCGCGTCAGTCGACGCCCCGTCGACGCACTGTCGACGCTACTTGCTGAAGCGTCAATGTCGACGCACCATTGTCGACGCAACGTCGACGCAACTTGCTGAAGCGTCGATGTCGACGCACCCCGTCGACGCACCTGCCCAGCCGACGCGCACACCTGCTCACCAGACCTGCCGAGCGCTGCCGACCAAGTACTTGCCGAGTCCCGTCGAGCTCCAGCGCGCGTCAGTCGACGCTACGTCGACGCACCGTCGATGCGACGGCCCAGAATTCGGATTTTAGGGTTTCTTGTGCGCCAAGTCATGAAATAACTATATAAACCCTTCATATTTCGGTTTAAACACATACCCACGACCCAAAACACCTACCTTGGTTGAGAAACCTATTTTCAACATCCTACAACATATTTTAAAGATCTAAGTCGAAGATTCAAGGCCCGAAGCACCAAGACAAAAACGTTCGTTCAAGCTCCGATTTCTCGACCGAGATCAACCATCCAAAGTCCGATTCCCCAGCAATCTTTCAGCACCTTTAGCTACTTAATAAGTCATCTAAACTCTAGTTATTCTTAGTTCAATTCTAGATAATTTATGTTTAATTATTTCGTTTGAGTTTTTAGTTTCGTTAATTTATTTCGAATCGTTTGAACCAATGAATCGCTGAGCCTTGGAACCTTAGAATTTTATTTTTTATATTAATTAGTCGCTGCGTTTATTCTCGTGTTGATGCTTGGTGATGATTTGTTCATGATTAATTTAATTATTGCTTTAGTTTTGATAATTAGTTGATAATTGGTTATTGCTATGTTRTTGCTTGAGAATTTTGAGRTTGATCTTATTGTYCTTGAGAATTCATATGTTAGATTTAGTTCATAGTAGTTTGATGCACGCTAGTTAATTAATTTAGAATTTATTTGCTTTAAAATCCCTAGATTAATAATTCTTAGATAATTTAGTTTTCAAACTTAGATTAAGTTAATTAGTTAATCATAATTAGTTGATGCTTTTAAATTTATTAGTAGTTTATAATTCCAAAAACCAAATTTATACAAGTTCTTGTGTTAAACATTGTGATTAAACAAACATTAAAAATCCCGAACGTCAGTCCTTGAGAGACGACTCGAGTTAAGCTTGCCAACCTACGCGCGATTCCGTTCTCTTGCGGGCGAGCTATTAAATTTCTGATAATTATTTATAAAGTAGGCACACACAAAAGCTCGAATCACCAGTTGTAGTTAAAATTACTGTTACTTAAGATTTATGTGGGTGTGTTGTACTTTTGCTTGATTTTTCTGATAGTCTTCATTTTTCGTAGTTATAGGGGTTGTTTGCATTAATTTTAATTGGAGTAAATTATATTGTAGGAGACTGAAGGGTGCAAATTTTTCAAATGACTTGAGGACCCACTGTGCCCAAGAGCTACTCAAATTATTCCCGAGCTTTTAAGACGAGCAAAGAAATTTGAATCTGAAGTTCAAGTGTTGGAGGCTAAAGTAAAGAGACTTGAATTAGATGTGAAGAAGCACGAAACAAACCTGGAAGCACTTGCAGCTGAAAATTGTAAGCTTGAAGAATACGTTAAGAAGAATCGAAATTTGGAACGTTGGTTGTGCACGACGCTTTTGATACTTGGTTTGATATCTGGATCAATAACAGCTAAAGGTGTTTGTGGTTTTAGTGTGTTGTATGCCGTTTATTTTTTGACTTGTTAGGGTTCCGAAACCGAGGAAGAAAATTTGCTAATGTGATTGTTCCGTTGTTCTTGTGTTGGGATCGGGAGAGTAATGTTTTTTAATCGAATGATAAATTAATCCAGTTTTAATGTTTCTTATTTTCCAGAGAAGCTGGAAAATGTAATCTTAAATTAAGTGAGCAACTCCAAATCAATTAATCAATTAATGTGATTCTTTAATAAACGCTAGGAGGAGAGAACAAACACAACCAATCTTAGAGGTTATTAAATGCCTGACACATAAATAAAAAGGCTATAAAGTAATTAATTTTTGGCCTCATAACAACCATTACTGCAAAAGATTAAGCATTCACATAGTCCAAACATAAAATAATTCCCTATTACATCTGATTCCATCCCAAACACATCTAAGACTGCAATGACAAAATAAAAACTAAAGATGGGAGATTCACGATATGAAGGGCGAAGGTTGAGTCGAGTGGAAAACTTAAGTCTTCAAGAATCTCCTGGCAACCAGTAAGGACAAGGCGACCATCTGATGCCCAACTTGATACATCAACAACCCAACGTCGATCAGAAAACTCTAGAATTATAGCCTTCACCTGATGACCATTACCACCTGGGACCACATGCTCAGTACAGAAGTCCTTTGGAATGGCCTATAAAAAGCTCGCATGATTAGAAGCTGCTAACGTCAAATCAATAATTGGTGGAAAGTGTATTAATTGCAGATAATTTAAGAAATCTTCAACTTACTATTTGTCTACGCACTAGAACAGTCTTCGATACTATTACTTTGAAAGAAGGAAAATGAGTGAGCTCAAGGTCAGGATCTTTCACACCTAAAAAGCAATTGCTTGTAACGCCTTTTCCGTCTAAGAATATTATGTCAAAAATATACGGCTCATTATTTAAGAATACAACGGAATAGTCCTCTCTAATTTTGTTGTCCTCCACAAAATCGAGCCACTCCCCTTTGAACCGCGCCTACAATAAACAAACAAACAAAAAAAAAAAACAGAGTATAAATGCAAACTCTCAGCGTATCTAGTCTGCGGAAACTTAAACAACACATCAAGAATGACATTATTATATACATACGAATAAATAAAATTCATAATCAGTCATATCACCGTCTTGAACACAGAAGAACATAAATAACACAAATCGAATAAGGGTACTTAAACACGTAAAGTTGTTCAACAACAAACTTGAGTTAGTAATGGATAGAACAAACCTGGTCACCATCTTCACCAAACAACTCCACTGTGACATCCCAAGTCTGCCCGAGGGGATTGCGCAATTGAAAATCATTGTCGAAAGCTCTGCAAAAAAATAGACAATTCTCCGCGGGATATGATGCAATTGTGTTGATAATTATTCAGAATTATAAAAAATCATACAACACAAATCAGAAAATATATATCAGAACAGAAAAAAGAAAAAAATTGGATGAAATAAAATCACATATACCATGAAACATGACAGCGGCATGAGGAGGGTCTTGGTTAATGTCGGAATTAAAGTCATCCTTAATCTGGGATAGAAGATAATTCGGCAAGATGTGTGGACGAATTTATGAAGGCCGATTTCGTGTTTTTCCGAGGGTTTTAATACTTGTTGTTTTGAAACCTAATATATCGTAGTTTTTTGGGTTAATCATCAGGGTTTTTTTTTTGCTAAGAGCCGATGCGAATTCATCGCTGGTTAAAAAAAATGCGGGAAAGAAGGTCAACCAATATATATGCATCGGTTGTTTTCATACAAACTGATCCTACTGACATACTTTAAGCATCGGTCCTATTAGTAGTAATAACCAATGCCACTATTACTATCTTAGGAGAAAAAACCTGTGACGAGATACGGGCAGACCCTAGCCAATCCGATTAAAGATCAAAGCCCGGGCCACGCGCCATGTCCATCAAGAAAAGCAATTCTAGGCCTAGTTGAGCCCAATAGTGTATTCCCCGGACCAGGGGTCAATTCCGAATGGTCCAAGGGAGGAGAACATTTTTAACTTGCCATATTTCCTCTTAGAAAGGCGATGTGGGATGGGTGGATTTCTCCTCCCTTGGACTATTAAAATGTTCTCCTCCCTCAAACTTAAAAACCCTAGAATCACCTAAACATCACCAATGTTGTATACATAAGGCTCAAAACAACAAAATAAGAAAACAACCTAACAACCTAACAAAACTCGACTCAAAACTACTATAAACAACATTAAACTCTAATTAAAAACACAAGAAAATCACCATAATTACAAGCAAAACAAGGGTCCTCGTCGCCTGTATAGGAGCTCGCCTCTCCGAAAGAATTGCTCCTAAAAGAAGAGGTCACCATAAATTCATAAATCCATCCATAATAATTAGAGATGAGAGAACTATTAATAAAGAGAGAATAATGTGTGCTCTGATCGACGAATTCTCGACGCGCTAGTTTCGGAATCCATCTCCGCAAGAGTACGGAGCCGGTTGTAGGGCGGCGAGTTCTTCCCGAGTCGTGTCTCTCGAGGATGAATGTTATCGGCTTGTCGGTTTCTTAATTGTTCTTATCGTCGGTAGCGACTAACAATTCTAAACTAGGAAAGAAGTAGTCATTGTTCGGTTTTGAGTTTTACGACTAAGATTTATATTGAAATACAAGATTTAAAAACATTGAAAATGAAAAGAAAATTAAAGGTTATTTAAAAACGATCAATCTAAACTAATTAACTAATAAAACCTTATAATTTTGAAATTAAGGAAAATGGAGGGAAAATTAAAGTCAAGCTTATTTGAAAAAGTCAACAAAATTAACTTAGCAATAATTAAAGGTTTAACAAGGAAGATTATATGAAACTTTTAAAAACTTAAAGATTGATATAACAACCTAACAACTTAAAAGAATAAGTTCAAAAGTTCAAAAGCTATAAGATGAAAATAGAGGTTTGATGATCAAAACACAACTAAATTACGATCAAACATCAACATAAGATTAAAAGAAATAACATGAAAATAAAACTTTATTAATGGAAAGAGTTTACCAAGAGTATGATCCACAAAWGYTTGAAATGGAAAGCTTGAAAGCTTCTTCACAAAAGAAATCTAACCAAAGCTTGAATAACTAACTAACTAAGATCTAAAGCTTAACTAAACTAAAGCTAATTAATAGGAATTAATACATAATTAAAAATGGAAAATATGGAGAAGTGTTTTTTGGGAGCAAGAACCCTGAACCAGACCCTTRCTGCAAGTTGTTCTTCTGAGTGAAATGACGTCTTTGATTAATACATCACGCAGGGGAAAAAACGTCAAAAAGTGGTGAAAAATCTGCTTTTCAGTCGATCGACTGTAAATCTGTCGATCGACTGGCAGTCGATCGGTCAACTCTCCTGTCGATCGACTACTCTTGTCAAAACGGCCAAAAGCCCTGGAATTCAGTCGATCCTCAGAGTTCCAGTCGATCGACTGCAGTCGATTCGATCTCATCGGCAGTCGCTCGACTATAGTGTCCAAAATGCCAAAAGTCCCTGGAATCCAGTTGATTTTGGAGTTCCAGTCGATCGACTAGAAGGGCAATCGATCGACTGAACTCCAGTCGGTTGACTGGATTGCTGCACCCAGCTCGATTCCTCGTTCTTTTCACGCCCGCCGGTTTATCGAGCCTCGTCCGTTGCGCTCCCTTGCTTTGTCCGTTCATTCACGAGTCGAGTATCAACGATCCCAAATGAGCGCGAGCCCCGCTTGGATGTCCTACGGCCAATAGAAAAATGAAATAGTGAAAAACTACAAAAACTAATAATAAAACGTAAAAAATACTAAAACTTAGAAATAACGAAAAACGGCCAACTCGACTCCTAAAACACCTAAAAGCAAGCGAAACACACGCAACGTGATACAAAAACGATAGCAAAAATATGTACAAAAAGATGCAAATAAACCACCCCACACTTAGAACGGTTGCTTGTCCTCAAGCAAAACTAACGTAAATTTACAAAATTACCCCCGACCAACCCTAAACTAATGCATAAAATAATTCGAGACATCGTACGCTACGTTGCTTGTTAGCTTAGGCTAAAAGGACGTCAATGTGCGTTGTTAAGGAAATTTAGATCGACTTCTGAACCCTAAAAGAACTTAAACAATCCACCAAGTCGGTCTCCCCGTCCCTGCCCCGGCTAAGGTCTATCCACGCTCGAACCGTTAATCGGCTCCCTACTAGCCAAAATCATCTACGCCTCTCTTTAACAAATATATACTAAAAATCGGACAAAAAAGGAAAAACGTGATACTTAACAACTTCAAGGATTTATAACGTATCCTTGTTTATTCGTCTCTTTTTTCTTTCTCTTTTTTCTTCTTCTTTTTTTTTTACAATAAATAAAGATGAAAATACGAAGCTTTCAACGACTCCGATCATTCGTTGCTAATAGCAACTTACAAACTTATCGATCGAGCACGTGGAGCAATTGTCGACTCCAAATTACAAAACAAAAACCTATAGAGAGCGTTCGATTACTAGGGCTAGTCGAGGCACTAGTTCTAAACGAGCACAAGGATAGCACGAAGCTAAAACCGAACGGAGATCCCAACAAGATAAACCACCTAAGTCCACTATATTTGATCGAAAATCTAAACACCCTAACAAATCATCAAAACCACGTCACTTCGCCAAGGGTCCAAGCAATAATAGAACACACGTTACTCAAATTAACACAAGCAAGTATACGAAAAAATTAAAAACCTAGGACGAACTCTAACCACCCCACACTTAAAACCTAGCAATGTCCACATTGCATCTTTAAGCTAATAAAAGCAATAAAAAGGTGTAGAGAAAAGAGAACACCCCTATGTCCGAGCTTGTGTCGTCATGGTTGTGCAAAAGTCGTCGCCGGGAGCCGAGTCAAGCAACAATCTATCTACAAGGTAAGGCAAGGTGGAAAATTTGCACAAAAATAACCTATGTACAAAAAACGAAAATATTTTGAAGTTTTGAATATTTTTCAATTTGTTTGGATTAATTTATTTTATATATTATTATTATTATTATTATTTATTATTATTATTTTTTTAATTAGAAAATATATACAAAATAATTAAAATAACTATATACAAAAACGAAAGTAAATAAAAGGATTCTTATATATATATATATATATATTATTTTTTTATTTTTATTTTTACAAGAATCGAGATGAGAAATAAAAGAACATAATCGAAAGAAAAAATAAAATAACACACAAAAAACAATAAACAAATAAAAATAAACAAAGGATAAACTAGGAGGTTTAACGACGTCTCCTAGGTCGGGCACGGAGGGTCGCGGCCTCGTCTTCCTCCTCCTCGTTTTCGTCGTCGCCGCCGTCATCGTTGTCGTTCTGACGCATTCGACTCTCGACCAAAAGGAGCCGGCTATGGAGTCCACGGAAAGCTCGGTCGTTTCGTGCCTGCCGCTCGTCGAGCCGGTCAAAACGGGCTGTGAGCTGGTTGAAACGGGAAAACACGGCCTGTTGGAAATCGTTCCAACCCATCTCGGGACCCGAGCCGGTGCTCGGACCTCCGTACTTTGCCTTGCTCATTGCCTCGGTGGCGTTGGTGTCTAGGGTTTTGGTTCACCGGGTTCGTCGGGGCTCTCGGCGTTTTGAACGCCAACTCCATAAGGTCGACGCGTGTCATGTTTGCCGACTCGGCCTCAAACCCGAAGTAACGGGCAAGAATGATGATCATCGGCCCCATGCCGACTCGTGCGATGCTTCCTCCCCTCGTTTTCCGTTTCCCTCGAATTTGCCCATGGATCAACGGAAATAACAGGACCGGATGTCCATTAAATACGCACCAAAGCACATACACCTCGTGGTGGGTGAGGTTGGTGCTCTCATGTTTGCCCATCAAGACGTGGGCGAAGAACTTGTAGGCCCCAAGTAGAGCCAAATCGGAGATCGCCGACGCCGAGTATCGATCCCGGGTACCACGTCCGCCCGTGATACTCCCCCAAAACTCAACCGCATGAAAACCACTCACCTGCGTGTACGAGTATCGCTGGCAGTCAAGCCCGAGCACCCTTTGGAGCACCCCCTGATCAATCCGGTGCTCAATTCCCCCACAACGGACATTAAAACCCCCGTCATCGGTCTCTTGGTACGTGGTGAAGAACTCGAGCACTAGCTCCCGATAAGCCGGTGCCCGGAAAGATGCGAACATCCGGCAGTTCATCGAGTCGATGTAGTGGAGGAGTCGGGTGCCGAACCCGTCATAGTCTCCGTTAGCCACCCACTCGTCTAAACGCTCGATATTGATGAAGCGCGGGGTAGCAAAATGTCGCTGGGATAGATTTTGAAAGAGTTCCCACTCGTATGTGGAGTAGATGGGGAAGGGGGCACCGTAAGCTCCGGCGATATCGGGGTATTGGGGAAGGCCGAAAATATTTTCATCGTCGGAGTGGCCATCCATGGTAAAAGATAGATATAGGAACGTAAAAACTTGAGGGTCTTGTTTTCAAACGTTTAGGGTCGAGAAGTAACGAACAAAACGAAAAAGGGAGAGAGTTTTAAGCAAAAAGGCTCATTGAGGCATTTTGTCGAACACGTTGAGGGAAAGGTTTTTGAACAAGGAAATATGGAAAATTGGAAACCCAATCCTGCCCCAAATTCAACCAACAATCAACAAGTTCACCAAGAGAATGGTTCAAGCGAATTACCTCGAAGAATCGGTTCGAAAGTGGAACGAAAAACCGAGCTTATCCCAAGGAGAATTTTTTGAATTTAGAGAGGAAGGGGAAAAAAACTGAATTTCCCGCTAGTTTCTCGCTGTCGATCGACTAAAGTCGTTCCCCCCTTTTTTTATTTTTATGTTTTTCTCTCTCTTTTTTTTTATTTGCAGCCTCCCCCCTTTTTTTTCTCGGTCGATATGTGTGGTTGGGGGAGGAAGATCGACTGCTGTTATATAGAGTCGTAGGTCTCTGGGCAGTCCGGGCAGTCGATCGACTGCTCTCCTCGGTTGATCGACTGCAGTCGATCAACTGCCGACAGTCGATCGACTGCTCTTGTCAAAAGCTTAAAAAGTTCTGGAATCCAGTCGATTTCTCCTCCTCAGTCGATCGGGCGCCAGTCGATCAACTGGCTGTCGAAAAGCAAATGACCAGTCGATCGACTGCTCTTGCAAAAAGATTGAAAGTTCCTGGAATCCAATCGATGCGAGCATGTCAGTCGATCGACTAGGTGTGCAGCCGATCGACTGCATTCCAGCAGTCTACTCCAATTTTGATCCTGTTTTCTCCAAAAACTTCTAGACTGGACCTACACAAACCCAAAAACTCTTTTAAAACTACTTAAAGATATAATATACACTAAATTAAAAGAAAAGCAAGAAAAGAGTTAGAAAGTCGTGGGTTGCCTCCCACGGAGCGCGTTTGGTTAACGTCGTTCGCTCGACGACCCTGGTTCGAAGATCATAACCCCGTCGGGGGCAAGTCACTCAGGTCCTCCTCCTCTACGACAACTGGCTCGAGAGCGTTTTTTTGCAACACGCTATGCCGGTAAGGTTTGACTCGAGCGCCATTCACTTGAAATTGTTCGTCCGTCTTTGGGTCGATTAACGTCACGGCTCTAAATGGGGATACCTTCTTGATTTTGTACGGCCCGCTCCATTTGGACATAAGCTTCCCGGGAAACATGGCAAGGCGAGTGTTATAAAGGAGTACTAGCATTCCCTCCTCCAAATCTTTCGGTACGGGTTTCTTATCGTGGAGTAGCTTCGTTTTCTCCTTGTACAAGCGGGCATTATCGAATGCCTCGTTCCATAATTCTTCGAGCTCCTCCAGTTGGAGTTTTCTCCCCTCTCCGGCATGCTTCAAATCGAAGTTACACGCTCGGATTGCCCACCACGCTCTATGCTCCATTTCAACTGGTAGATGGCACGACTTTCCATACACCAGACGATAGGGACTTATTCCAATAACCATCTTATAGTCCGTACGGATGGCCCACAAGGCATCGGGGAGCTTCGTTGACCAGTCCTTCCGGTTTGGTTGCACAGTTTTCTCGAGAATGTTTTTGATTTGACGATTACTCATCTCGACTTGCCTGGCTGTTTGCGGATGGTAAGGAGTGGAAACCTTGTGCACGACTCCATAGTTCTTCAACACTCGTTCAAGTAGTTTGTTGTTAAAATGCTTGCCACCATCGCTGATTAGCACCCTCGGAACTCCGAATCGGCTGAATATGTTGCTCCGAACAAACTTTACTACTGTTTCACCATCGTTTCTCCTTCCTGGGATTGCTTCTATCCATTTAGAGATGTAATCCACCGCAACCAATATTTATTCGTACTCGTGAGACTTCGAGAAGGGACCCATGAAATCGATCCCCCAAACATCAAAGATCTCGACGGCCAATTTATACATCATCGGCATCTCATTCCGCTTTCCGATACTACCCGTTCGTTGGCATCGATCACACCTTTGACAATGCTCATGAGCATCCTTGAAAAGAGTAGGCCAATAAAAACCCAATAATAACCTCGACACATGGCAAGAAACCTCCTCCTCTCGTGATGAGACAGGTCCGGACGGAGCACCCCGCTAGCAAGATAGTTAGCAATATCGGCGTACCATGGTGTGACGGACACACCGAAGAGGTTCTTGTGAGCTTGGTTTTCTCCGATGAGTGGGGACTCGTTCTCTCCATTCCCGACCTCCAAACGAGAGAGGTGGTCGGCGACTACGTTCTCGCACCCTTTTCTATCCTTGATCTCCACGTCGAACTCCTGAAGTAGAAGGATCCACCGGATTAGTCTCGGCTTCGCTTGAGGCTTGTTGAAGAGATGACGAAGTGCCGCATGGTCGCTATGTATAATCACTTTCGACCCAACAATATATGATCGAAACTTCTCGAGCGAGTAAACCACGGCAAGTAGCTCCTTTTCGGTAGTTGTGTAGTTCCTTTGAGCGTTATTAAGCATAAGGCTTGCGTAGTAGATGACCCGGAGGGGTTTGTCGAGTCGTTGCCCTAGGACGGCCCCCACCGCTTCGTTCGACGCATCGCACATTATTTCGAATGGGAGGGACCAATCCGGGGCTATTACCACGGTATTAGAAGTCAAGCTCTTCTTCAATGAATCGAACGCCGCTAGACAGGCGTCGTCAAACACAAATGGGACGTCGGCGCTAAGAAAATGGCACAAGGGGCGGCTAAGCTTCGAGAAGTCCTTAATGAACCTCCTATAGAACCCTGCATGACCGAGGAAGCTTCGCACTCCCTTCACATTAATCGGTGGGGGAAGTTTCTCAATCACGTCGATCTTTGCCTTGTCGACCTCGATTCCTTTAGACAACACCACATGCCCCAAAACTATTCCGCTTCTCACCATGAAGTCTCTTTTCTCCCAACTCAAGGTAAGGTGGTTCTCTACACATCTCTCCAAAACTCTTGACAAATGATCGAGACACTCGTCGAAGGTAGATCCGTAAATAGAAAAATCGTCCATGAAAACCTCCATGTACTTGTCGAGCATGTCGGAGAAGATCGAAAGCATGCACCGTTGAAAGGTAGCGGGTGCATT
>BMAC01000609.1:131197-171179 GCA_014905375.1 Phtheirospermum japonicum | reverse complement strand
TGCGTCAAAGAAGATGGTTGGAATTGGTTAAAGACTTATGACTGCCACCATTAACTACCCATCCAGGGAAGGCGAACGTGGTAGCTGATGCGTTGAGTCGTAAAGGAGGACTGATGAGTTTACCTTCTGAACAAGAGAAGTTGGTTGAGGAGTTCGCCAAGATGAAAATCGAGATGGTGATACCTCCAAGGAACACAAAGGGGATCTTAGCTTCGTTAGTGGTGCAACCAACTTTGAGAGAAAGGATCAAGGAAATTCAAACCCAGGATGGTTTCATAAACAAAATGAAGGAGAAAGTGCGAAAAGGGACCATCAAAGGTTTTGTTTTAGCAGACGATGGAGTTTTGTTTTACGAAAGAAGGATGTGTGTTCCAAGGGACGAGGGTCTAAGGAAAGAAATTTTGGAAGAAGCCTATTGTACTCCTTACACTGCACATCCTGGTGGTACTAAGATGTATAAGGATTTAAAGACAGTGTTTTGGTGGAGGAGCATGAAGAGAGACATTGACACTTTTGTGGGAAAGTGTCTAGTTTGTCAGCAAGTTAAGGCCGAACATCAACGACCATCGGGTTTGCTAAGACCACTAGAGATTCCAGAATGGAARTGGGAGCATATCTCGATGGATTTTGTAGTAGGTTTACCGCCATCGACGAGAGGTAACAAGGCGGTGTGGGTGATAGTAGATCGTTTAACCAAGTCGGCCCACTTTTTACCGGTCAAGATGACATTCAACATGGAACAATATGCTCAAATATATATTCGGGAAATCGTTAAGTTGCACGGAGTACCGGTCTCGATTGTGTCAGATAGAGATACGAGGTTCACTTCGAACTTTTGGAAGAGTTTGAAAAATGCTTTGGGCACTAAACTGAAGTTCAGCACAGCTTATCACCCACAAACAGACGGTCAAATTGAAATTACTAACCAAATCATGGAGGATATGTTGAGGACCTGCATACTCGACTTGGGAAGTCAGTGGGAAGCTTTACTACCGTTGGTGGAATTCGCTTACAATAACAGTTATCAATCTACTATTGGTATGGCTCCCTACGAGGCTCTGTACGGGAGAAAGTGTAGATCTCCTCTTTATTGGGACGAAGTAGGTGAGAGAAAGATTTTGGGCCCTGAACTGATACAAGAAACGGTTAAACACATTGCCACGATCCGAGATCGAACTAAAACTGCGCAGGATCGACAGAAATTTTATGCGGACCGTCGAAGAAAGGATCTACATTTTGAAGTGGGCGATAAAGTATTTCTGAAGGTAGCACCAATCCGAGGTGTAGTGAGATTTGGTCAGAAGGGGAAGTTGAAACCAAGATTCATAGGGCCGTTTGAAATTCTCAAGAGAATCGGAGAGTTGGCCTACGAGCTTGCGCTACCACCAAGTTTATCGAGCATTCATAACGTCTTCCATGTGTCAATGTTAAGAAAGTATGTCTACGATCCGCACTACATTGTGAGCTACGAAGAGTTGGAGGTTAATAAGGATTTAACTTATGAAGAAGCTCCAGAAGCGATTTTGGATCGCAAGATACACCGATTGAGGAACAAGGAAATAGCTTTGGTCAAGGTGCAATGGAAACGTCATGGGATGAATGAGGCCACTTGGGAACAAGAGGAGGAGTTCAAGGCGAAATACCCAAATTTTGGCATTGCGGGTAAGTGCAGAATTTTGAGGACAAAATTTTTCTAAGGAGGGTAGGTTGTAACACCCGTGCATCAATTTCATATTTTCATATATATATATTTATCATTGTGCATTAGAAATACGATCCTAGTCCCAAGCTCGTCGCCATAAACGAATTCCCTATTTTAGTTTTAAATAATCTAAGAATTTTATTTAAAACGAATTTATAGTTCGTTTTCAATTAAAATTATATTTAAAATTTTTAAGAAACAATTATAATTATTTAGTAATTTATTTATTTATTTACTTAAATTATAATTCTCAACTTTTAAGAAACTATTATAATTATTAAAAATTTATTCATTTATCTAAATTACTATTGAGTCGGTTATGAAATTATTCGATTAAACTATTGGGTTGTCTTTTAATTATTTTCGGTTATAGACTTCAAGCAAACCCATTTAAACAAGCCCAAGCCCACCAACCCTAACCTTTAAAATAATATTTTATTTTATTTTATTTATTATTACTATTCATTTATTTACTTTGTCATTTGGTGTACAAGGATGAAACCTTATCCCCATTTCTTGACATTGTTTCTACACCACAAACAATTCAACCCACATTTCCAACTTTCACCTTTCGGCTTACGGTAAGAACTTTTTTCAAAGAAGCAACAATTCATCATTCAATTTATTTTTCTTCTTCCTCCCGGCCAATTTCTAAACATCATCTCTGCAACAAATCCACACCATCGCCATGCCAACCTCACCATATCGCCACCTGCCAAACCCCAAACTGCTGAGCCCGACACCTGCCGACAAACCACCGCCACAAACCCAACCAGCCCGAAGTCATCCCCAACCACCGTCACACCCATTTCCGGAAGCCCACGATGACTGTCGAGCTAACCAACCAAGCCCGGAACAACTCGTCGTCGTGCTGCCAAAACCCAAAGGCCAACGTTTTTTTTTCGAACCACCAAGAATCCTTCCCTGGCCGTTCAAGTTGCAACCAGCCACGGCCAGCTTCAAGGCCCAAACCCAAAGCCCACCTGCCGAACGCCTCACCCACCGGAAGTCCACAGCCGCCTTGCCATCACCACCACAACAGCCGGCAAACCCTCTACGAAACCCGGCCCAAATCCGAAACCCCCTTCTTCGCCGCCGTCGCGGCTTGCCAACTCAGCCCAACAACCCCACGCAGCCGTTGCCGTCACGCTAAGCGTTGCCCTGCCAGCTCTCCACCAGCCGCCGTACGGTCGAAGGGGGAGGAGAAGAGAATTGGCGTCGCCCCCAAGCGCCGGCACCTTGCAGACGCCCCACCATTTACGTCGCCGAGCCACCTCCGTGGGAGTCACCGTCTTCAAACTCGCCAATTTGTGCTGCCATTTGAGCTGGAGTCCTAGTTGTTGGGCCGGTGCCATGGAGAGGAGGCTGCCGTGTTGCGCCGTTTTCCGCGAGAAGGAGACGGCCGATTTTTCTGAATTGGGGAAAAGAAAAGAAGGAAAAGAAAGGAGAGAAAGAGAGAAAAACGGGCGGATGATTAGGGTTAAATGGTTGAAACCCTTTTTTTTAAACCAAACTTTTCCAAAAATTACAAATTGACCCCCCAGCTTCCTAACCCTTTTTAATTGAACCCTTAGACTTTGCCATCCATTACCAATTAACCCCTAAGTTGCTGAAATTCATTCGATTGAGCCACCTATTGATCCAAACCCTCAATTCTGACCCTCCGACTTTCGAAAACTTCGACCCAACCAAATAAAACTTATTAAACTTCAATTGAGTCCTTTATTATTTATTTTAATATTATATTTTGTATTTTAAATAAATAAATAAATATATTATATATTAATATTTAAAAATTATTTAAATATATATTTACTAATTAAGTATATTTTTCAAATGATTAGGGTGACGAGGAAATCGGGACATAGGAATCAACCACGTGCATTCAATCGATTTATTTCACGACTTTATTTCGAGGTAGGTACCACCGACTTGTCTTATGTTAAATTCTATGTGCTCAAATCTATGTTCAAAGTTTATCATGAAATTCTATGTTTATAAATTAATATAGCCGTGGACCGCAAAAGTTGTCCGTGACCGGGGAAAAGGGTCATTGGGTTTATCCCAGCGTGCTATATCCAATGATTAAAACCAGGGGCCTTAAGTGCCTATTACCGGGGAAAAGGGTTATAGGTGAAACCCGCCGCGTTTTAGCTGCAGTCAACTGTCTTCCAAAGTAAAATTACGAATTCTATGGTTAATTGTGCTATTTCTGAGTTTGTATAATTTTGCATGAGGTATGTCGGTGTAACTATTGAGTACGTTGAACTCATCCCAAATCAACGATGTTTTTCTTTCAGGTACAAACGAGAATATCGAGTGAATGGGAAACGAGGAAGGAAAAAGGATACGTGTTATCCGTTTTGTTTAGTATGTTTTCAAAAGAATGTGGAATTAGATTTAAATCGTACTCTAGTTATCGTTTTCCACTGATAGCAATTTGATTGTTATTGTTTTAAATATTCCGCTGCATAAACTTGATCATTTTGAAATCATGAATTTTATTATGTTATTGTTATGAAATTCGACATTTATTTTTGACGTCAAGATTTCTTTAAATTATTTAAAATGTAAACCTAAATCGGGCGTTACAAGACGGCTTGCAGCTCCTTTTCAAAAAGTTTCCAAAACTTTTTCCTTTCTGATTTGAAAGAGAGAAAAGAAAAAATACGGATACACTTTTGATTTGAAGGAATGAGACAAAAAACAAAAACAATGATGCGGTTCCCTTTTATTATATATATCTATAATTATATGTTGGGCAACACTCTTGTCAGGCTGGACTAACGGATCATTCGTTAGGCCAAAATTTCATACCAATACATCATAGTACAAAAGCAAATATATTATAGTGAAAAACCAATACATCATAGTACCAATACATTATCGTATAAAAATTAATACATCATAGTACGGGTAAGAGATTTATGAAAAATCAATAATTTCAATAACTAATACATCATATACAAAAATCAATACATTATCGAGTCAGATGGCCTAACGGTTCATGACCCCATCAATCTAGCCTAATGCAAGTGTTTGCCTTATATGTTAACTATGTTAAGTATGAGATCTAATCTCAATTAACTAATTACTCATATAATTAGGAAAAGAATTCTCCCAAAAGTCATCGACTCTCTCAAAAAGAGTATTAATTGGTCCCAATTACCTTTCATATATATATATATATATATATATATATATATATATATATATATATATATATATATATATATAGAGAGAGAGAGAGAGAGAGAGAGAGATAAATAGATAGATAGATAGATTGATATATAGATAGATAGATAGATAGATAGATAGATAATATAAATTAATTTTATTTTAAAGTCCTTAATTATTCTACTTGGCTTCTACAATTAGGGACTACTAGAAAATTACATGGACTTGGGTTTAAAATTCAACTATTTAATTAATTCAATCAATTAAATAATTCCGTGAGTTTAAATTAATCAATCCAATTGACTAATTTAATATATTCCTTTAATTAAGATTTATAATCAAATTAGGTTTAATTACATAATCAAATTATATAATTCAATATTTAACCCAACAATTCAATTAAATTCAAAGTCTCATTTAATTAATCCAAATTAATTATTCCAACCATTGGAGTTATCAATTTTGAAATGTCAACAACCAAAATTATGTGTGACCCTTTTAGGTTCACGACTAACACTAGTAGTAGGCTCACAACTTTTGTAAGTATATAAATAACAATTTATTATATTAATTCATTCTCTTGAGATTAACTCTTTATTTCAAGAACATACAAATCATGTCAACATCTAACCAGTAGCATGAATACCCCGTGTTAATTGAAATAGTGAGCAAACCTATTTCAATTACAAGTCCATATATGTACAATCCTTTCGACAACTAGTTTCCCGATTAAATATTGGGCATGGGTTTATAAGTCAAACCCTAATTGATTTAATAACTGTGATTTCATTTCAAGTTTAAGTAATTCATTTGTCAATCAATATTCATCGTGCCCTGGCCAAGGTCTTTGAATCACAAACTATGAAAATTCACAGGATACTCCCTTGTCCATAGAAAAGTGTCGAATTCTATGTTGGCTACAGACAAACCTCAATGCACATCAATACAATACCCACAGTACCCCTATTAGATTGTCTAGCAATCAAAAGTTGAGTCTAAGCATTGCATGATGTGCACAAGGCTACCATCGTACCTCAATTAAAAGAATTAATCATGTACTATTGCAATATGGAAATTCTTATTCAATAGACAAATCTTCTGGTTAAGAATTTCCATCGAATCATGTTCAGTGAGCTTGTTCTCCAACAAGCCCCGACATATATGCACTCGCGTCACAATGCTGATGTTAATGAAATGCAAAATCCTTGCCCTACAAGCATGCATCATATGCGCAAGTCTTACCGGGCTATTCAATGTCCTACCTCAAAAAGCCCATTGACTTCGAACATGTTTAAGACCAAACCTTAGAGACATGTTCCATGATTGCCATCGTATGCGCAACCATATCCCATAGTTTAAATTTGTTTAAGGACTTTACCATACGTGCAATTATAATCAAAGCTTCAACATAAGATAAAGAAAAATGTCTTTATTAATATAATTCTCAATAAAATCATTATACAAGTAGAATGAAATATAATCTAATTGGAACGTCGGGCACTCTACTTTAACAATCTCCCACTTGCCCTAGTTCTAATTGCCCATGTATTTTAGGCCCATCTTCTCGATATGCCCGTTAAATACCTTTTGTGATAAGGTCTTGTCATTGGGTCTGCTACATTCTCTACCGAAGCAAATCAATCGACAACGACGTCGCCTCTACCAATGCTGTCTCTAATCAGGTGGTATCGCCTCCAGATGTGTTTTGATCTTGAATGAGATCTCGATTCTTTTGCTTGCACTATAGCCCAATTGTTGTCATAATAAATTATTGTTGGAGTCAGTGTATCCCTCTAGTTTGAATTCTCCATTGTTGTATATCAAGAAGATGTCCTTAGTTCTTATTAAGTACTTAGGGATATTCTTAACGGCGTTCCAATATTCAAAACCTGGATTCGACTGATATCTGCTTAGGACGCTCAAAGCATGTGTGACATAAGGCATAGTACATAACATTGCATACATTATTCTCCCAATCGCGGATGCATAAGGTACACTAGCTATCTTTCCTCTTTCTTCAGGTGTCTTTGGAGACAAAACCCTAGAGTGTGGAATAGTAGTCGCTGGGAGGTATCCACGCTTAGATTCCTCCATGCTAGACCTTTTTAGCACTTTGTCTATAAAAATGGACTGGGATAGTCCGATCATCTTTCGTGGTATATCTCGATAGATCTTTATTAACCCATGATAAAAGATGCTTCTCCCAAGTCCTTCATGGAGAACTGTTTAGATAACTAAGTTCTTGTTGACTGCAACATCCCCACATCATTCCCAATGAGTTGAATGTCATCAACATAAAGAACAACAAAAGTAATTGCCCTCCCACTTACCTTCTTATAGATACATGGTTCATCTGAAGTCTTATGAAAATCAAACATTTTGATTGTTTCATCAAATCGGATGTTCTAACTCCTCGAAGCCTATTTGAGACCATAAATGGATCTCTGGAGTTTACAAACTTGTTGCTCACTCTAACTTGATATGAAGCCCTCTATCTACTAAATATAATCTCTTCCTTAATATTTCCATTAAGAAAGGCAGTCTTCACATCCATTTGCCATATCTCATAGTCATAATACGCAACTATGGCTAACAGGATACGAATCGAGTTAAGCATCACCACAGGTGAAAAGGTTTCCTCATAATCAACGCCTTTCTTCTGAGTATAACATTTTGCAACCAAACGTGCCATATACTCCAAGCTTTCGCTTGTAGACCCATTTTTAGCCAATGGTACCAATTCCATGGGGTGGTTCCACTAAGGTCCATACCTTGTTGGAGTACATGGAGCCCATTTCGGATTGCATTGAGTCAATGTCAGAAATTTCCTATTCATAGCTTCTTGGATCAATATCCAAAAGGAGTCCCTCTTCTATGTTCTCTAACAAAAGTCTCATCCTCTTAGGAGCCCTTGAAACCCTTATGGATTTTCGAAGATGTTGTGCTACAGATGGTCCAGCCTCAGATGGTGTGCTATTTGCGATAACCTATGGGATAATTTGTGGTTCTTGAATTTCATAAAGTTCCACAACTCTGACACACCTTTCAGAAAGATACTCTTCTTCAAGGAAAGTATCATTCCTCGAAAGAAATACCTTTTGTTCCAAAAGTTCGTAGAAATAGTACCCTATAGACTCTCTTGGACACCCCACAAACTTACATAATATGGATCTCATATCCAACTTATCTCCCACTTGATGCTTCACGTAAGCATCACACCCCCATGCTCTTAGGTATTTGTAGGAAGGTGACTTCCCATACCATATTTCATAGGGTGTATTGCGTGTGGATTTACTTGGCACCCTATTTAATAGGTATGCCGATGTCTCTTAGGCATAGCCCCAGAATGAAAGAGGTAATGAAGTGCAACTCATCATTGATCGAACCATGTCCAGCAAAGTTTGATTTCTACGCTCTGAAAATCCATTCAGTTTTGGATTTCCGAGAGGAGTCCACTATGAGAGAATACCATTCTAAATTAGATAATCAAGAAACTCAGTGGATTAGTATTCACCTCCTCGATCTGACCAAAGAGTCTTAATACCAATACCACTTTGTTTCTCTACTTCAAATTTGAATTCCTTGAAATTTTCAAATACCTTAGATTTATGACTCATAAGGTACACATAACCAAACCTAGAATAATTGTCGGTAAATGTTATGAAGTAGTGATAGTTCTCTCTTGCGTTAACACTTAGTGGATCACATACATATGTATGGATCAAATACAATAGATAATATCCGGAACATAAAGATAATTATTTAAACACAATTTAAAACCATTATCCGATGATAAATAAATAGTCCCTATTGCTAATGTAGCAACTCTTGCTCCATTCCCCATTCTAAGGACCGTTTCCTTTTTGTCCAATTGTCTGCTTCTTGCCATTATCTGCAAATCATTGAAAATATGTGAGCCAAAACCAGTATCTAATACCCAAGAAGCATCATTAACAGATAGGTTAACTTCAACAAAATATATACCTGAACTTTTCAGGCTTGCAAGATATTCCTTTCAATTCATCTTCCAGTGCCCTGATTTGCCGCATTGAAAGCACTTGTCATCAGCTTGAGAATTAACCTTTTTATTACCATTGTCCTTTGTCTTCTTGTTGGGTTTAGAGTAACTCTTTTCTATTCATTTCCTTTTATTTGGCTTTCCAGCCTTCGATTTTGAAGAGGTTCCAACAAGCATGACCGGCTTATCCTTTTTAATGGTGGATTCAGACGTCCTAAAAATGTTCAACAATTTAGGGAGACTAATCACCATGTTGTGCATGTTAGATTTGGCAACAAATGTGTTAATTGAGGGAGGCAAAGACTGCAACAAAAGGTCCACATAGAGCTCATTATCAATAACAACTCCAAGGGACTCAATCCTTTCAATAAGAGCTATAACCTTTAGACCATGGTCCTGGACTGAAGAGCCCTCAGTCATACGACACCTGAAAAGCTCCTTAGATATCTCATATCTTTCTTGTCTTTTTCTCTCACCATAAAACTCTTGTAGGTGGGGGAGGATCTCAGAAGCATTATCTAAAGCCTCATTCTCTGCAACTCATTTTACATTGATGCCAGCATGTAGCATCGAGCTTGCAGATTGTCATCACAATGACGAACATATTCTACATACTCATCTGATGTTTTATCCTGAGGATTTGGAGGGGGCACTTTGTCAAGTACATAGGCCTTCTTCTCAGAGCTAAGGATAATCTTAAGGTTTCTCAGCCAAGTGACAAAACATGGGCCAATTAGTTTGTTTTGATCGAGAATGGATGCAATTGGATTCTTAGCCATTTTATTAGAGTTATCTACAAAAATAAACGAAGCAGAAAATGAATGAGTTATTGAAAACTTATATTCATTTAACACAAGGTCTATAATATTAAATGTCTCCCACAATTTTATTTAAACTTTATTAGCCCCATAATAAGAATTCTGAAAATCAAATTTTCTTAGTGGGCTTGAAGTCCAATATAAATGCTTCACACCCCAATAATATGATCCCATTAAAAATTCATGTTGGTAGTCAACTCTTTGACAATTGTATCAATATACAACCTTCAAGTATATCCTGCATCACTATTTCTCATACACTCTATTATTATGAGCCCATATGGTACTAAGTGTCACATAACCCATCAAATATTTGTGTAGATGGAGCATCAAGATGTTCCACAACTCGTGGCCAACATAAAGAAGAGTTCACCCCACGCACATCTCAATGCTTGGTAGAGATCACAACTTTCCAACACAAGATCACCCTACGACTCATAGCCAATGACCAAGTGCGATAGCATCGTCATGTCTTCTACCTTTGATGGAAAGCATGGAACGATATGTCCAACATAACCTGTCCATTTTATTTGATATAGAATTAATTAAATTCAAATTCTTTTAAGTTTAAAAAACTTGGGGTTAACTTTGCAAGACCTCATCAACCTTAATTACTAGGTGGGTTTATATTTAATAATATTCATCATATGAAACGCAAGCATAAAACATTAAATAAATCTAACATTCATCCTATGAAAAAAGAGGTGGGATGATCATACCCAATCTATCCGATCCATTTGAGCGAAAAATGGGTCTAGGCTAATCGGAGGGATAAAACAAATATAACTACTTTTATAACATTTTATATATAACCCATACAAGCATGGGCCTTGAATCATCAATTCTATTACAACTTTTGAAATTACCCATACAAGCGTGGGCCTTTGGCATAGAATGTCCTACTATTAAATTAGAAAACCTTACCACCTAATCTACTCTCGATGCAAACTTAAGACTTTTACAAATAATTGAATATGAGGCTTGCAGGCCCCAAAAACCCAAATATAAAAACATATAATCACATTGGTCATAGCTCATGAGCATCCTAAATAAATTACACCAGTATTCATTATATGAATTTAAAGCATATAAATTTACCAATTTTGTGTGTTGATTTAATTTTGGGATAAATAAATAAATATATATACGGAGAGAGAGAGAGAGAGAGAGAGAGAGAGAGAGAGAGAGAGAGAGAGAGAGAGAGAGAGAGAATTAAGTTCAAATGAGAACCATGTCCTTATATGTGAACCTAGGGTCAATTATGGGTTTTAGATCTAATTAAATTGATAGATCATATTTTTTGTGTATTTCTTTATTTGATTAAAAGTATTAAGATTGTATAATAAAAGCATTGCTGGTGTATATAACTAAAATATCAATAAATCACTGTGATTGTATAATAAAAGCACTGCTGGTATATAATAAAAATACTAGTTCGCAGGTTCGCAAATAATGGCATGGTTCTCATTTGAACTCAACCCTATATATATATATATAGACATATTAATGCAAAATCATCCTGACCTATGTGTCTGCTTCGTATGCTTCGTTTGACAAATAAAAAATTGTGGTGCTTCGTTTGCTTATGTGTCATCCGAGTCTAATATTTACCTAATTTAATACTTTTCTTTTTATTGTATCTTACCTAATTTAATTTTTTTATTATATTTTTCCTTATTCAATACTTTCCTTTGATTCTCCTAATATAAAATAGAAATAAATCATATATAATTAAAAGATAATATTTAAGTTAGTTATTTTAATTAAAAGAAAAACTACGTATGAAATAATCTTAATTAAAAAAATTTTATTATGAAAATAATTAAAAAAATTTTATTGATAATATAATTTAAAATAATTTTATTTTTGGAATTTCAAATATTTTATATAGGTAAAATATGAGTTATTTACAATAATCTAAGTATGTAACTAAATATTAGCAGCGTGTTCAATCTAAATATAAAAATATTAAATTATATACTCATAATTAATAAACATTGATTAGACACCAGTACAATGTGACACGGTTGAGAGTATGATATCTTTTGAATATATCAAAGTATGTAACTAATAATTATTAATGAATTTATCTAAATATTAATATATGAACTGATTTAATAATAATAATAATTATTAATAAAATAGATGTTAGACACGAGTTTAGAATGTGACGCCTTTTGATTTTCATAAGTATGTAACTAAGATTTAATGAATTTAATTTAAATATCAAATACAAAATTATTTAATAGTTATAATAATTAATAAATAGATTTAGACATGTACAAGGTACGGGTTGGGAATAATTATTTAAATTCGTGTAATACAAGGCTGTTAAACAAGTATATATTAATGCAAAATCCTCATAATCTATGTGTCTGCTTCGTATGTTTCACTTGGATAATAAAAATTCTTGATGCTTTATGTGTCATCCGAGCCTAATATATACCTAATTTAATAATTTTCTTTTAATTATCTTGCCTAATTTAATATTTTCTTTTTAATATATTTAGCCTAACTTAATAGTTTTATTTTATTATATATTATCTAATTCAATAATTTTCTTTTATACTCCTAATATAAAAATATAAATAAGTCATATATAATTAGTAGAAAAACAATAGATTAATTATTTTAATTAAAAGATAAATTACATATGAAATAATTTTAATTATAAAAAAACTTACATATAAAAATAATTAATATATTGTATTTATAATAAAAGTTAAAACAATTTAATTTTGAAATTTTAAATATTTTGTATAGGTAAATTATGATATATTTGCAATAATTGGAGTATGTAACTAAATATTTGTAATGAACTCAATCTAAATATAAGAAAATGAAATTATATAATAATTCGCTGCGCTCCTAACGTTGTACTCCTAACAAGTAATTAATATTTATTAGAACATGACACAATGCGAGAACCATGTCCTTATATGCGAACCTGCGAACTAATATTTTTATTATATATCAGCAGTGCTTTTATTATACAATCACAGTACTTTATTAATATTTCAGTTATATACACAAGTAGTGCTTTTATTATGCAATTCTAATGTTTTTAATTAAATAAGGAAATACACAAAAAAATTGATCCATTCATTTAATTAGATCTAAAGCCCATATTTGACCTTAGGTTCACATATGGGGACATGGTTCTCATTTGAACCTAATCTTATCTCTCCCTCTCTCTCTATATATATATATATATTAAATTTCAAAATTAACCTTTTAATTCTAAATAGAATAATAATTTTTTAAATTATATTAATAACATGACCATATTGGTCAGGCCCTTCCATACTGCAACAAATTGTAGTAATTTGTCGTCTGCAATGCAGACAACGGCTGAGCTCTTTTTCATTTTGTTTTTGAAATGACGTCTCAAGCAGCCTTTGATTAAAAGGTCTTTCATAGACTTTTGATTTGATTTCAAAACTTGTGGCTCACATTAAACTCCTTTTGAAAATTCAATTTCATCTTTCAAACCTTTTGAAATTTTTTCTACTTTTCTCAAAAGCACACACGACTCTTCTCCTTTCTTGAATCGGAGGCCACTCTTTATCCCACCCCCACACATATATATATATATATATATATATATATATATATATGGACAACATTCTTGTTAGACTGGACTAACGGATCATTCGTTAGACCAAGATTTCATACCAATATATTATAGTGAAAAAACTAATACATTATAATAATAAACCAATACATCATAGTACAAAAATTAATACATCATAGCAAAGGTCAGAGATTTATGGAAAAATTAATATTTTTGAGTAAAAAAATCAATATATCACTGTACAAAAACTATACATTATAGTATCGAGTGAGATAGCCTAACGGGTCATAACCCATTAATGTGGACTAACACAAGTGTTTGCCTATATATATATATATATATATATATATATATATATATATATATATATATATTATTTTATCCATGTATTTAACAAATTGAATCACTATTCAATTTTCATTCAAATATAATTTCTTTCATATTTTAAATATGAAATTGATCTATCCAGATATTATATCACATAAAAAAAATTTATCATACACAAAATAAATTCCTTTTAACAATTAAAATATTTTTATCTCATAAACATAAATAGAATAAAAATCTAATAATGAAAATTCAAACCGTAGCGCTAAGTTGCACACCAAAAATGCGCAATCTCTCTTCACGATGGTGCAGACAAGGGAAGAGCTTGAAGAATTATATCACCCTGTTTACTAGGGCTACCTAAGAGGTTTCTACGGCCACGGACGAAATGAAGGCTTGAGCATTACATCAAGGGTTGAGATGGGAAGATTTGCGTAAATCCCTGGCCAAGAATTTGCGCGAACCTATGAGGAAGTTCTAGATAGGTGTGACAAATATATACAAGTGGAAGAGACTGAAGAGGAGTATAGGTTACGTTTTGGGGCAGAGGTCGCGGAGCAAGAAAGGATCATCTCTAAGAGATCAGGCCCTGGGAGAGAACCAAGGCGAGATACTTGAGGGCTCCTAACAACTGGAGAAGTTGACAGAGAACGAACTAGGAGCACCAGGAGAATATGGCGAGAAGAGGACTTCATACCCTTGGCGTACCCGCAAGCCAATGTGTTCAGGATCATGGAGCTCCAATTACCTAATGATATCAGATGGCCGGAAAGCTACACGCCAATTTCTACTAATCCAAAACTTGAGTTCTTTTGTAGGTTCCACAACAATTACGATCATTCGACCGAAAAGTGTAGGCATTTACGAGAAGAAATAGAAAGACTCATTAAGGCATGACACTTAAAAGAGGTCATATATAAAGACAGAGAACCATGAGGGCCAGTGCAATAATTATCCCCGCCACCTCCAGGAGGTCATACGCCGAACCAGGCGGAAAGACAACCACATCAAGAAGGAAAAAAATGGAACGAGTGATGAAGAATTATGGGGAATAACAATTGAAGGATAAACATGATTTTTGGGGGACCTGGACCATGTGAGTTCCCGAAAATTAATAGGCAACCTCCGGCATCTGGACCAGTGATTTCTTTTGGTCCCAACGAATGGCGTGGCCTGCAAGTGGAGCATAATGACTTGTGAATGAGGTTGAATTAGCCGGGTATGAGGTCGGATGGGTGTTTGTCGACTACGGGAGCTAGTTTAACATCATATATCGGGAATGCTTGGACCAGATAACTTGAAGACAAAGGTATGACTTGTAAAAACCCCAATTTATGCTTTTAATGGTGCGCATGTTATCACCGAAGGCGATTTGGCACTCCTAGTAGCATGGGAAAAAGGCGAACTAGGAGTGAAGAAGGTTCTAAATTTTTTAATCATCAAAGGGAACTCGGCATACAACGTGATACTGGGGTGACCTGCTCTTAACGCATTCCAGGAAATCACTTCAACTTACCACATGAGCATCAAATATCCGACGGTAGATAAGGTGGGGGATGATTATATCAGAGAAATAGGTTTCTAGGTCGTGTTATCAAATGATAGTACAGAAAGGGATGAGTGAAGGAATAAGAGAACGAACATCTGACGTGCAGGAGGGGGTACTTAGCTCCAAAAAATGAGGGAGGAGGAGAATTATTTATGCCCTCATGAAGAATTTATGGAAATCTTGTTGGAAGAAGGTAGGCTAAAGTATACTACTTGGATAGGGACTCAAATGACGAAAGTT
Source organism: Phtheirospermum japonicum (assembly GCA_014905375.1). NCBI lineage: Eukaryota > Viridiplantae > Streptophyta > Magnoliopsida > Lamiales > Orobanchaceae > Phtheirospermum > Phtheirospermum japonicum. Next base: position 155,774 of record BMAC01000609.1, on the reverse strand, counting down.
GTAAAGGAAGACCTCATAGCTTTAATAAGGGAGTTTCGGGATATCTTTGATTTTGGAGATGAGATATTGCTAGGAGTGTCGCCTGAGGTCGCACAACATCATTTAAACACTAATCCAGAAGCGCGACTGATCGAGGAATTCTTAGCGCTCTAAGAATCTTCTCCGCAATAGTACGGAGTCGATTGTAGATGCGGTAAGTTGTCCCGAGTCGTGTCTCTCGAGGATGGATGTGATCGGCTTTCGGTTTCTCAGTTGTTCTTATCGTCGGTTTTGATTAAACTAATTTAACCTAAGAAAGCGGTAGTCATTRTTCGGTTTTTGAATTTATAACTAAGATTTAAATTGAAATATAAAATTTGAAAACATTAAAACTTTAAAGGAAATTAAAGCTTATATTAAAAACGATCAATTTAAACTAATTAACTTTTAAAGTTTAATTATTTTAAATTAGGAAAATGGAGGGAAAATTAAAGTCAACTTATTTGAATAAGTCAACAAAGTACTTAACATTAATTAAAGGTTTAAAAAAAAGGAAGCTTTAATAAACTTTTACAAACTTAAAGATTTATCTAAACAACTTATCAACTTAAAAGCATAAGTTCAAAAGCTAGAAAGCTAGAAAATGAAATTGAAAGTTTGATAAGCAAAAGAGCCACTAAACTATGATCCAAAACACAACACAATWTTAAAAAGGAATAACATGAAAATGAAACTAGATTATAGAAAGATATTACCAAATGTGTGTGATTACAAAAGCTTGACGGAGGAAAGCTTGAAAGCTGATTGATTCTTCGCAAACGAAACTTAAAACAAAGCTTGGACATTAAACAACTAAGATCTAAGCTTAACTAATCTATAACTAATTACTAAGAATTTATAGGAATTAAAATGAGTAAAAAAAAAATGAAGCTGGTTGTTTTTTTCTGGTTTTGAGAAGATTTCTTGGAGAAGAAAGCCACAGGACAAGTTCGTCTCGTGAAATGATGTCTGATTGCTAATATCTTCAAAATTTCTGCTTTTCAGTCGATCAACTGAAAAAGCAGTCGATCGACTGGCAGTCGATCGATTATGTCGGCAGTCGATCGACTGCGATGTCAAAATGGCCTGAAGCCCTGGAATTCAGTCGATCTTCGGAGGAACCAGTCGATCGACAGCAGTCGATCGGCCAAGTAGGCAGTCGATCGACTGCGTTGTCCAAAATGCCAAAATCCCTTGGAATCCAGTCGATTTTGGGGGTTCAGTCGATCGACCAGATATGCAGTCGATCGACTGAACATCCAGTCGGTCGACTGGATTCCAGCGCCCGACTCGATTTCTCATTCTTTTCACGTCCACAGGTTTATCGAACCTCGTTGGTTGCGCTTCCTTGATTTGTCCATCCATTTCCGAGTCGAGTATCAACGATGCCAAACGAGCGTGGGCCCCGCTTGGACGTCCTACGACTAAGAAAAATAGAAAGGTGAAAAACTACAAAAATCAATACTAAAACGTACAAAAATTAAGAAAATCTAGAAATACGAAACGATGGCCAACCCGACTCCTAAATCAACAAAAAGCAAGCGAAAAACACGCAACGTGAAACAAAAATGGTAATGAAAATATGTACAAAAAGATGCAAATCAGCGACCTATAAGACATAAAAGGCGACACTTTGGAGCAGAGCTAGACAAGGTGATTGAGGAGGAGGTGCAAAAATTATTGAAAGCTGGACACATCTGGGTGATTCAATTCCCGGAATATTTATCCAATGTGGTAATAGTACAAAAACCTGGACAGAAGTGGAGGATGTGCATGGATTTCTGCGAACTGGACAAGGTGTACCCAAAGAATCACTACCCATTCTCGCGCATTGACTAACTGGTCGACTAAACGTCTGGCTGTGAACTGTTAAGCATGATGGATGCATCCCAAGGATACCATAAAATCTCATTGTCTAAGGATGATCATCCCAAGGTGAGCTTCGTCACCTCCATAGGTACTTATTGTTTCGTTTCTATGCCGTTTGGGTTGAAGAATGTAGGGGCGACCTATCATAGGTTGGTGGATAATATGTTAAATGAAATATTGGGGTCCACCATGGAGGTTTAAGTGGATGATATGTTGGTAAAAAGTAAAAAGGCGGATTCACACATGGAGGATCTACGAAGGGCCTTCATCATACTAAGGCAATATAGAATGTGCCTTAATCTAAAAAAGTGCGCGGTTGGAGTATGATTAGGTAAATTCCTGGGGTATATGGTGACAAATCAAGGCATAGAGGTGAACCTGGAGAAGGTGCTAGTTGTGATGGAAATGCCTCACCCAAACCCAAAAACAGTGCGAGATATGCAGGTATTAACTAGTCGAATTGCAGGGCTTAGTCGATTTATTTCCAGGTCGGCAGAAAAGGGAGTTCATTTCTTCATAAAATTGAGGAAGGGATCTAAATTTGAGCAGAGTAAGGAGGCAAAAGAGGCTTTTGATAAGCTTAAGGAGTATTTGGAGAAGATCCCATTGCTAACTAAACCAATGCCGGACAAATATTTGAATCTGTACGTATCAGTTCGTGAGGTCGCGGTCAGCTCAGTATATATCAGGAAAGATGTGAACATGTAGAAGATTATCTATTATATTAGCAGGATCTTACAAGGAGCTAAGTTGAATTATTCGGATCTGGAGAAATGAGGCTTTTCATTGGTCCATACGGCAAGGAAGCTCTGACCTTATTTTTTGGGTCACAAGGTTAAGGTATGCACCAACTTAGCTCTTAAGCTGATTTTGACTAACCCGAATGTGTCTGGTCGATTGGTAGAATTGGCAGTTGAGCTTAGTGAACACGACATGGTTTATGAGCCAAGTATGGCGATTAAGGCTCAAGTATTAGAAGATTTTCTACAAGAGATGGTACGTTCGGTAGAGAACGACGCTGAGCAGCACAAGGCATGGTTATTGCATACTGGTGGGTCAACTACGACATCGAGAGCTGGACTAGGTATTGTTCTGACTAATCCAGATGGGGAGAACCTCAATTTTTTGATCAAGCTGGGATTTAAGGCTTCTAACATCGAGGCAAAGTATGAGACATTATTGCAGGGCATAAAGATGGCAAACGACCTGGGTGTAAGACGAGTTAAGGTGTATATGGTCTCACAATTGGTAGCTCGTCAGTTCGATGAGTCTTTTGAGTCAATGGAAGAACGCATGCAAGAATACTTGAAGAAACTAAAGGAGCAGGTAACTCAATTCGATGAGTTTATACTGGAGCATTTACCGTGAGCTGATAATATTCGAGCAGATCAACTCGCCAAGATGGCTGGGGAGTTGGGTGCTTGTGACACAAAGAAGATCACATTAATGGAGTTGGCGCATAGCATTGTGGATAAAGAAAAGGAGGTTATGGAGATAGACGTAAAGGAAGACTGGCAGACACCGATTCAGGGAACCCTTGATAAAGTGCTCGCTGGAGGTATGCAATTATCAACCAAAGAAGTCAGGATAGTGGCATGTTTTTACTTAATGAATGGGACTGTACCAGAGGTCGTGCTTTGGGCCATACATGAAGTGCTTGACAAAAGAGAAAGGATTTGAGGTGCTGCAGTAGATACATGAAGGCCACTGCGGTGATCACCCTAAGAGCAGAGCGCTAGTCGGTATAGCTTTGAGGGCAGGTTTCTTTTGGCCAGGAATGAAAGGTACAGTAGGCGAGCTAGTTATGAACTGCAGGAAATGTCTGATGAATGCTCCTATCATTCACGTGCCCGCCCAGGATATGATGGTAATGAGCTCGCCTTTCCCTTTTGCACAATGGGAGATTGATATATGGGACCTTTTCCGAGGACACCTTGCAAGAAACGCCACTTAGTGGTTACGGTGGACTATTTCAAAAACTGTGTGGAAGCCGAGGCTGTCACGGGAATCAGCGAGCAGGACATCATTTATTTTATTTGTAACTGTATGTTTTGTAGGTACGACATCCCACGGGTGCTTATCTCGGACAATGGAATCCAATTTAATGGGAAGATGATCCAGGAATGGTGCAAAACAATGGGGATGAAGCAGTGATTTGACTCTGTGGCAAATCCCCAAGCTAATGGACAGGTTGAGGTTACTAACTGTATCATTGTGCAGAGAATAAAACTGCGACTAGAGAAATCAAGAGGACTTTGGTTGGAGGAGATTTCTTCCGTCCTATGGGCTTATCGAACAACACCACGAACTACAACGGGCGAATCACCTTTTAGCTTGGTCTACGGCATGGAAGCTATAATTCCGATAGAAATAGTTGGAGGATCTCATCGGTTAGTAACATTAAAAGCAGAACAGAATGAGCGGTTGGCTAGAGGAGATCTTAAAACAATTGACAAAATACGCGACAAGGCTGCATCACGCGTGGAATGATACAAAAAACGAATTAACGCAGTCTTTAAAAAAAGGGTAAAATGAAGGTACTTACAGGTCGGCGACCTTGTATGGAAGTGATATGATGCAATTAATACCACAAAGAAGTTGGATCCAAATTGGATACGACCGTTCAAGGTCACTAAAGTTTTACAACGGGGAGTGATCGACGATTTCGTAACACTCTAAGAAATCGTCTCTACAATAGTACAGAGTCAATTGTAGAGCGGTAAGTTTTCCCAAGTTGTGTCTCTCGAGGATAGATATAATCGGTGATCAGTGTTTTTAATTAATCTCTTATTAATCTTACTTAAACTAATTTACTCCTAAGAAAGAAATAAGTCATTGATTTGGGTTTGAGTTTTTAATGCTGATACCTTAATTAAAATGGAAGCTTGAAAACACTAATTAAAACTTGCTTGAAAATAATTAAATTTAATAAAACTAATTAAACCTAATTATAAACCTTAAATAAATTAAAAATAACTAAACTAAATAAAGATTGTAATTGAAAGAGAAATTAGAGGGAAATTAAAGGCTTTGAAACTAGAAGAGGTCAAAGGGTATTAAATGAGTAGAAGTCAAATAATTTAAAAGGGGAAGTTCCATATAACTTTCAAGACCAAATGCTTGTTTGAACAAATTGGGTAAAAAGCTTCATGACATGCTACAATGGACTTTTATGCAAGAAGAAATTTAGGAAAAAGCTAGAAGATGGAAGTGTGAAATTGAAGTGCCAAGAAAAAACAAGACCTACAAATTAAACAACCAACACCAAAAAAACAACAACAATACAAATGCAACACAACATAAAAGGGAAAGATTACTACCAATCCTGCATTCAACACAAAAGCTTCAAGTTTGCTACAATCTTCAAAGAGTAAATCAAATCTTCAAAATAACAAAAGCCACAAATGAGGATATGTCACCTTCTCCCACACTTGCTAAGAACAACCAACTAAAACTAACTAAACTAAACTAAAGATCAAATCTAGGTTATCGAAAGCTAGAGCAATGGAATAGTAAAAGTTAGATTGGAGGAGATTGAACAAGTAAAAGAACCACCAAGGAAGGATAAGGTTTAGTGGAGAGAGGGATTGGATATATATACATGGACGCATGGGCAAAATGGTCAAAACAGGTCAAAACCACAAAATCTCCTTCGTCGCCGTCGATCGACTGACAGTCGATCAACAGTTAGTCGATAGACTGACTACCAGTCGATCGATTGGCAGTCGATCGATGGAAACCCTATCGATCGACTGATTCATCCTCCGACAAAACTTAATGTCAAGCAGTCGATTCGTGCTTTATTAGTCGATCGACTGGCACGACTGCTCTCGGCTCGGTTTCCTCGTTCTTCGCTCCATCCATCCGCCGGTTGTCGTTCCTTGCTTGCGCTATGTTCCCTTGCTGGTCTTCGCTTTTCCATTCCATAGCGAGTAGAATGGAATGCCCCAAACGTGCGTGGGTCCTGCTTGGTCATTCTACGATCAAAAATATAAAAATGAGTGAAAAACTACGAAAATATAATAAAAAACACGCAAACGATACAAAAACCTAAAACTAACAAAATAGACCAATTCATCTCCTAATACCTGATTCGAACTTTTGTGTACCTACTTATGAAGATTTGTCAAAATTTTAAATGCTCACCCGCAAGAGAACGGGATCGCGTGTAGGTTGGTAAGTTGAACCGAATCGTCTCTCAAGGAAAACTAGGCTCGAAAGTTCCTTTTATGTTTGTTTGTTCACGAATACGAAATTAAGAATAAATTCATAACCTAAACACATAAAGCAATAAATTGATCTAAACGAAGAACAATAAAATTAAGGGTTTTTGAAAAGATTTAGAAAACTAGGGTTCTAGAGTTTCGAATCGTTTCCACGATCTATTGGGATAAACCCAATTGATGGTTCACGACGATTCTAGGCTCTAGACCCGTTAGATCTACCCAATCAATCTCATCAATATCATTATAATAATCTCATCACAATCATCAATCCAAAATCACCAAGATCATACAATTCATCATACATGGGGAGGTTTGTCTGAAGATCAATTATTAAACTATCAAGCATGAATCGAAAGCATAAGAACTAATTAAACTAAATTAAAACAAAAGGAATTAAAGACTTACTAATTAAACGAGAAGAAAGCTGCAGCGTTCCGGAAGTGAATCTTGAATCTAAATTATGTAAACTATCTAAGAAATAATCTAAAATAATCTAAAACTAAAAAAAATTATGAAAAGTAACTACGAAATTAAACGGCACTCATTGGGGTTTTCAGTCCCTAAGAGGCCTTTAAAACCTAGAAATATGATTGTGTATGAAAAAAAATGAAATACATAGGGTATTTATAGTTTTGGGAAGTCTTGGGCAGTAAGAAGCCCTTAAAAATGCATTTTCTGGGTAGTCGCGTCGACGTTGCATCGATCGACGCATTTCGGATCGACGCTACAAAGAGTTCGTGGGCATTGGCGTCGATCAGGGCTTTCTATAACGGTTCAAGAAAAAACCCATTATAGAATCTTAGTGTGGGCATGGCTCAGCAGCGTCGGCAGGCTACGGTCGGCAGAGCTCGGCAGCACTCGGCAGGGCTGGTCGGCCATGGATACTATAACGGTTACAGAGGGAAAACTGTTATAGAAAGTCTGGCAGCTTCACATTCTTCAAATCGCGGCCCGTTTTCGCTGAAACTCTACTCGTTTGCCTATTCTTGACTACATACAAACCAAAATAGTTTAAAATACCTAGAATAAACATAAAATTAATTAATTAAGATTAAAAATATGATAAAAACAAGTTGGAGATAAGAAAATATGAAAATGTGCTCAATCTATCCAACTTTCACCGAAAACAACAACAAAAACGAACTAAAATACTATCTAAAATCAAGACAAACTCGTGTTAATCAACTACCCCATGCTTATTGGTTTGTTCGTCCTCGAACAAATGATAATTTCAAAGTATAACAAGAAAGAAAATAAGCTCAAGCAAAGAGTCGTGTTGTGCTACATACATAAATTTGAAGATATAGATAAGTGAAATGCAACTTCAAACACTCCACCCTTATTACATTGTTGCTCCAAAATCAAATTCATGCATCCTCTCAAAAGGGAAATATATATGGTGTACGCTCAAAGCACTGAAGTATTTTCTGCATGGGACGTGATACGCTCAAATCATACAAATGCAAGTACAATAAACAAGAACCGAAAATCAATCTCTTTTCAATCGCAAATTAAGTGTGTTATCAACAAAGAATCGGAAAAGGTCTTTTCGGGTTGTAATGTAAGGCTCTTCGGACGGGTATGGAATATATAAGTCGTGTGGCTAAATAACTCACTCAACCTAATATAATCATGAAGCAAGTTGCTTCACCTCGTTCAAAAGAAAAACCTCACTAAACACTCATAATGTAGCCTTTATACTTAGGATATTTCTCAATTCGAAACTCTAAACCGACTTGTTGCTCGAACCACTTAATTACAATTGAAGCTTATAATATGCTTCTACACAACTCATGCCTTTTAAAAATTAGGCTTCATAAAAAATCAATAATAAACACAAGCCTTCATTTGCGCAAAGGCAATGACTAACACAATTCAACTAGACTCACCATCCTTCGTTTTCTTCTTCTTTTTTTTATTTCCCCCTTATTATAATTTTTATGGGGTCTTTTTTGTCTTTTTTTTTTCTTTTTTTCTTTTTCGGATGGTGGTCTTTTATTACAAAAACTCATAAATTCATAAATTCCTAATAAAACTTCCAAAACTCTAATAACCAATAGAAATAACGAACTCCTACCCCACGCTTTTAATGGGTTAGTAGGGGTCAACTCAACAAAATCACACATGGCTATAGGCATGGATTATTTGGATATGATTGGCTCATTCGGAATTTATAGTGGCTAATATATATGAATATAGCCGGAATAAGGTTTTTTTTCTGTGCCTTAACGTCATTTTAAAAGTCAACTACACACAGCGGTTTCAAAGAGATACCAAATCAAAACTCATTCAAGTACATGCAATGATGATAATCACTCAGGCTACTCATAGGCTTTTTGCACGAAAAAGTTTTGAATTGACGTTTCTTTTTGGGGTTTGCGAAATCAATTGCGTCCAAATACCATTTTACAATATATAAATAATAATTTTGAAACATTTATGCACTTATACACGCTCAAAAGACAAGAACTTCAAATCATACTTAATTAACTTTGACAGGCAAACAATACAAACACAATCCAACGCAGAAATAACAATCACTCACCTCGAAATTTTCAAATATAAGTCATACTCAACCATCCCCCTCTCGAAAAACTCGGCAATCCCCTGATTTCCATAAACGAGTATACGAAAATAAAAGCAAGGGAGAAAAGGAATAAGAAAATGTCCCTGAAAATAGTCGAGCTTCTTCAAAAAAGCACTAGTGTAATCATTCGTTTCCAATCGCGTGATCGAAAATATCTTGAATAAAAACCTAAAGAGACAAAACAAATGAACAAAACAAAATAACTAGTAAAAAGAAAAGAAAATCAATAATTAGGTTGCCTCCTAAAAGTACTAGATAACCCTCACTACTACAAAAAATGCCATTGGAACAGGGTTATAGGCATATGTTGTTGTAAACAGCCGATGCATATAGTCGCGTGGGGTCTTTTTTATAATTAAAAAAAGTTTTATGCGTCGGTTCTAAACAAGAAACCGATGCCTATAGTCGTGCGGGTTTTTTTGTAATAAATAAAAGTTATAGGCATCGGTTATTTTTACACAACCGATGCCTATTTATTAATAGCATCGGTTGTTATTAAGCAACCGATGCGTATAATAATGAGATAAACGAAGAATTTCATTAAAATAAATAGACATTGGTCTTGGTAAAACAATCGATGCCTATATAATCCAGGAAAATCAATATGCATCGGTTGTTGGACATCAACCGATGCCTATAATAGAAAAAAATCCAAAAAATATTTAAACATCGGTTCATGTAGAGCAACCGATGCCTATAACCAAATACCAGCATCGGTTTTGGTTAGAACTGATGCCTATTCAAATTTAATTACGCGCCATTCGCGGGAAAAAGGTGATCACAGGTGGCTAGGCAAAAATTTCAAAACATGAAGGATCAGTTCTTATGACATTAACCAATGCACATAATAATAAAAAAAAATCCAAGATTTCTGTAAAATAAATAGCATCGGTTGTTGTAGAACAACCGATGCCTGGAGCCAAACGAGAGCATCGGTTCTGTTGAAAAACCGATGCCTATTCAAATTTATTTACGCGCGTGCCACCGCGGAAAAAAGTGAATAAAAATTAGCCAAAAAACTTCCAAACATTAAGCATCGGTTTTTTACTGAACTCGATGCATATATAAATTAAATTCTAGTATGATAATAATAGCATCGGTTTATTTTCAAAACCGATGCTAATTTTTTGGCCTAATACAATATGCATCGGTCGCTCTGTCAACAACCGATGCATATTGTGAAATGCTGTCTTCTTTAAAATGCCGACATTTTTAAAATTAGTAGAAAAACTCATAATTCTGAATTGAATCTTCACATTTATAATTGATGAAAAAAAATTTAAAACTCCATCCAAGTATCTTTCATCTTTGATATTAAATTTGCAGTTGAAATTTTCGAAATAACCGAAAACCTACCAGCTTATTTTTCTCTCTTCTGATCAAGGTATGTATTTATTTTTTGCATTTATTGTTTTATATATAACTTATCTGCATATTAATCTGAAAAGGCGTGAAGTAGCATTAATATTTATTTAACCTAGAATTCCAAGCGGTTGTTTTTCATGGAAATTGAAAAGGCATGATGCATCGGGAAATTGAAAAGGCATGATGCATTGGGAAATAGAAAAGGCACTGAACTTGTTTGTATAAATACCCCGATTTGTAGAAAATATTAATCTTCACAACACCTTTCTAGTAATTGAAATTTAAAGCTCCATTTAAAAAAAAAATAATGGCTGACAACACGATTTCGAGACCGCTTCGCAAACTAATAGAAACTCAGGAAAAACAAATTGTCCTGCTGATGAAGCAAATGCAGAAAGAACGTTCCGCAGACATGCGGAACGTAGCCGAAAAATTAGAAGCAATCACCAACATTCTGAGCAATATAAATGCTCATTGGAGTGAGGTGGTGCTCTCCATCTCCAAGCTCGAATCTATTCTCATCACCAAGCTTGGTGCACGGTTTGATGGTGATGATGTTGGTAATTCTCAGGAAGGAACAAAGAGGAAGGCTGCCGACACTTTATTTTTCTTCATGCATTTGGAACTTTTATTTTTATTTTTTGCATTTGTAACTTTTTTGACTTTTGGTAATTGGAATAAAAATCATTATATTAAATTACTGTGTGCTTTTTTTTTTTAACTGTGATACTTAATAGTAAGGAATAAATAAAGTTTAGGTTTGTTTTGAACTTTAAGGACTACAAACAAGTTCATAGTTGACTCATACCTTTACATGTGAATCAAATAATAAAACATCATGTAAAACTAAATGTACGTAGCGTAATAACAGAGTAATATAATTATCATAAAATTTATGATACACATAAATATGGAGTGCTCAACTAAAAATAGTACATCCTAAGGCATTTCACTATGCATATGTTTACCAAGTTAACTCATTGATGGACATATCTGAGTTTGTCAATGGGACCTGCTGAACAATGAAGGTCCTGATATAATGCAAATAATTCTTACAAAATAAGTTAAAACAGTAGATGACTTATTGGAGGAACACTTGTCTTTCGATAGTCGACTTTGGTTTGCTTAACATAATAATACAAATAATAATTATAATTAGTTGAGTTTTTTTATATCAATGTTAATCATAATATAATATATATACTATGTTAAAACAGTAATATGAATTCTATCACTATAGTTGAACTTCACCTTACGAACCATGATATTTTGCACGATCAATGGTTTTCTAGCTTATGGTAACTTGTCAAGTTATGCAAATAAAGGAGCTAAGGCATGCCCCATTTGTGAAGATGAGACAACTAGTATTTGGCTGAAAATTGGTAAAAAAAATGTGTACATTGATACTAGAGCCTTTCTCCCAAGTCAGCATCCTTATAGAAAAAAAAAAAAAGAAGTTTTTCAATGGGAAAACTCTGGACCGAGTTGCTAGATCGCCATTATCCGAACGTGCAATTTATGATCGTGTTAAAGCTATTGATGTTGAGTTCGGCAAACTTTCTAAATTATCTCAATGGGTGGTTGAAAGAAGAAATCCATATTTTGGGGTCTACCATACTGGGAACATTTGTTGGTTAGACATTGTATAGATGTGATGCATGTTGAAAAGAATGTATGTGACTGTTTTATTGGAACATTATTAAACATTCCGGGCAAGATGGAACATGGTATTAACTCTAGACAAGACTTTGTGGAAATGGGGATCCGAGAGAAGTTAGTACCGAAAATGACTGACAAGCGAACTTACCTACCTCCAGCTTGTTATACCATGTCAAAAAAAGAGAAAATCAGTTTTTGTGAGTGTTTGAGTAAAACCAAGGTTCCTTCTAGTTATTCTTCGAATATTAAAAAGCTCATTTTAATGAAGGACCTGAATTTGTTTGGTATAAAATCTCATGATTGTCATATCTTGATGCAACACATACTAACAGTTGCAATTCGAGGCTCATTACCAAGAGAAGTGAGGCGTACCATAACAAAGCTTTGTCATTTTTTCAACACAATTTATAGTAATGTTATTGATCCTGAGATATTAAATGATTTGCAGGCCGATGTTGTTAAAACTTTATGCGAGTTTGAAATGTTTTTTCCTCCATCTTTTTTTGACATTATGGTGCACTTAATTGTCCACTTAGTTCGAGAGGTTAAGTTATGTGGGCCTGTTTTCTTGAGGTACATGTACCCATTCGAGAGGTACATGGGTATATTAAAAGGATTTGTGAGGAATCATTCTCGGCCTGAAGGGAGTATCATTGGAGGTTACGCTGCCGATGAGGTAATTGAGTTTTGTACAGATTGCTTGGCGAATTTTGAAACTATTGGTCTCGCCACGAGGGAAGGCATGCAGGAAAAGGTACTATTGGGCTCAAAGCATTCTTGCAAATTCTGAATTGCGCATCCAGGCACACAAACTCGTATTGCAACACACTTTTGAGGTCCATCCATACCTCGACCGGCACATGTCCTTTTTAAAATAGTAGAACCCTTCGAGGGATGAAATATGGGTGAACAGAGAACAATGTTTGGTCAACAAAATGACCCCATCGTGTCTACCTCTAAAAAGTTGTAACTAATGAAAGCCTCCATTCCTTGGAGAGCAATCATACCAAAAAGTATAAACAACCATTCCCAACACAATGAAGTCATATCACAAGTATCAACATCCATACCCAAAACAATGTAATCATGGAGTGATATGGAATTTAAATTAATGATTAAACAATTGCAATGAACTTTTGTACCTTGAGGATATCGACGAATGTTCAACGAGGAGGAATGAAAACTATTTAAGTAATTTAAATATTTATTTTATAAACTTTTTTATTTTTACAAACAAAACGAGTCTACAGAACCACTCAAAACCTTGTTTCTGATACCACCTTTGTAATGCCCCGATTTCACTTTAGTCGAAAAGGATTTATATTTTTAAATAATTAAATGGAGAAATATTGGCGTCACAATAAATGTCAAATTTTCATAACTTTTCGATAAAAGATCAAAAGAAAATAGAAAATTTTCTAATGGTTCAAAATTACGCAGCGGGATATAATATTCATAATGCAAATAACCAAAACTCCATCAATGGAAAATAATTTAAAAAAAAAACACGCATCTATGTCTAGTTCGAATTTTATTTAAAACAATAAAACAAGTTTAGAAACTTAAATTCAATGTCAAAAGTTTTATTCATTCGTCGTCTCCCATTCACTCGATATCATCGTTGGTACCTGAAAAAAAATATCGTTGATTTGGGATGATCTCAACGTACTCAATAGTTATACCGACATTTCCATGCAAAATCATAAAACTCAAATATAGCAAAATTAACCATAGAATTCGCAATTTTAACGTCGAAAAACAGTTGACTGCAGCTAAAACGTGGCGGGTTTCCCCGATGACACTTTAGGTCATAGGCACATAAGGCCCCTGGTTTTAATCATTGGGTATAGCACGCCGGGATAAACCCGATGACAACTTTTGGTCACAGACAACTTTAGGTCTACGTCTATATTAGATGTTATAAACATCGAATTTCATGATACACATAGCACATAGATTTAAGCATGTAAAACTTAACATAGATAAAGTCGGTGGTCCCTACCTCGTAAAAAATGTCGTGGAAAATCGAGTGGAATGCACGTAGTTGAAATCCTAAGTCCCCTTATTGCTCGTCACCTCAACAATTAGAAAGTATATTTAAATTAGTATTTTTCATTTTTAAAATAGTAATAATAATAATAATAGTAATAATAATAACAATATTAATGATAATAATACTAATAATACTACTAATAATAATTATTATAATAAAACTGGACTGAAATGTATTTTTATAAAATGTTTTAGGGGCTGGATTGAGGGTTATGTAACTTGGAGGGCTGAAATTTCGCTTATTGGTAATCTGAGGGTTCAATCGAAGGTTGGCAGAAGGTTCAGGGGTCAATTGAAAAGGGCTGAAGCTTCTGGGGTAAATTCGAAATCTGGGAAAATGGGCTGGGTATAAATTGAATAACCCAGCCCTTGAGGCTTAAATCTCGTCTGCCCCTTTCTTTCTTTCTTCCAGAACCAGAAAAACAGCGCAACAGCAGTCGGCATCCGGCGCAGCGGCATGGCACCAGAAATTCGGCGGGGAATCATCGTCACTAGGGCGGCGGCGTTCGGGCGTTTCTCTAACTCTCCGGGTCCGGGCAATTTTCTTCTCCTTTTCCAGACACCAGGATTGGCGCAGCACGCTCCTCCTTCGGTTGTCGGCGAACGGCGCTCGACGATGGTAAATGGGCGGCATGGGCGACAGCGTGGAAGCGGGGACCTCCTCTCCTCCTTCGACTGGATTGCGATGGTGGTTGACGGGGACGGTGATGGGAGGCGCTGGGGCGGCAATTTGGATCGGGTCAGTCGGACCGCGGTTGCTTCGGATGGTGGCGGCGTTGAGATCGTGGCCACTGGTGTCGATTCGACCGGTGGTTGCCGGAGTCGTGTAATGGCAATTTGAAATGGAGGGTGCTGGATCGGCGGTGATGGTGGTTCGGTGTTGGGTTTATGATGGTGCTGCCAATTCGAAACTTTTGAGTCGGGCCACGGGATCATGAAAGCTCGTCGTGGTTGTTCGAGCCTGGAGACCTTCGGGAAAAATATGGTTGCGATAGAAAATTCGGCTGAGGTTTTGGGTCGGATTTCGGGCCTGGATTTGGGGTTGGCGATTCTGTGATGTTGCAGGGGCGATGGGTTGGGTTTCGGTGGCATGGATGGATTTGTTGGTGATCGGCAGTCGTGAAGTATGATTTAGACAAAAAAATGAGTTCATTGTTCTTGAGAAAAAAAATTTAGAAAAAGCAAAGTGATTTACCTAATGCGGCCGTGTAAGAGAGTTGTGAAGAAAACCGAAAAAGTGTTGAATTTGTTTATAAACCAGTGATAGTTTTAATTTAGGAAAGTTACGGTGGAAGTTTAGTGGGCTCGGTTTGTCGTTGGGCTCGTTTGACGTCCAAAATAATCGATCCAATTGACGATCTTAGATTTTTAAAATTGAATAATTCCATGAACGACCAAATAATATTTTAATTTATATAAAAAAAATAACTATAATATAAATAAATTATAATAATTTTAGAAATCAAAATTATTTCATAGACGACTCGAAAGTAATTTAAATAAATAAATTACTAAATAATTATAATAATTTCTTGGAAGTTGATAATATAATTTTATTTGAAAATGAACTATAAATTCGTTTAAATAGAATTCTTAGATTATTTAAAACTAAAATAGGAATTCGGTTATGGCAACGAGCTTGGGACTATAATTATATTTATTTTATGCATGATGATAAATAAATAAATAATTAAAAATGCATTGAATGTATGGATGTTACAACCTACCCCCCTTGGAAAAATTTTGTCCTCAAAATTCCGCACTTACCCGAAATGCCAAAATTTGGATACTTCGCTTTGAATTCTTCCTCTTGTTCCCAAGTGGCCTCATTCATCCCATGACGTCGCCATTGTACTTTGATCAATGCTATCTCCTTGTTCCTTAATCGGTGTATCTTACTATCCAAAATCGCTTGCGGAGCCTCTTCATAAGTTAAATCCTTATTAACCTCCAGCTCTTCGTAACTTACGATGTGGTGTAGATCGTAAACATACTTTCTTAGCATCGACACGTGGAAGACGTTGTGAATGCTCGATAAACTGGGTGGTAGCGGAAGCTCGTAATTTAATTCTCCGATTCTCCTGAGAATCTCAAACGGCCCTATGTACCTTGGTTTCAACTTCCCTCTTCGACGGTCCGCATAAGATTTTTTTCGATCCTGCGCAGTCCTAATTTGATCTCGGATCGTGGCGATGTGTTTAACCGTCCCTTGTACCAGTTCGGGGCCCAAAATATTTCTCTCCCCTACTTCGTCCCAGTACAAAGGAGATCTACACTTTCTCCCGTACAAAGCCTCGTATGGAGCCATACCAATGGTGGATTGGTAACTATGGTTGTAAGCAAATTCGACCAATGGTAATAAGCCTTCCCATTGACTTCCCAAGTCAAGTATGCAAGTTCTTAGCATATCCTCCATGACCTGGTTAGTCCTTTCAGTGTGACTGTCTTTTTGTGGGTGATAAGCCGTACTAAACTTCAATTTAGTGCCCAAAGCACTTTGCAAGCTCTTCCAAAAGTTCGAAGTGAACCCCGTGTCCCTGTCCGACACAATTGAGACCGGTACTCCGTGAAACTTAACAATTTCTCGAATATAGATTTGGGCATATTGTTCCATGTTGAAGGTCATCTTGACCGGTAAAAAGTGAGCTGACTTGGTTAGACGATCTACTATCACCCAAACTGCCTTGTTAYCTCTCGTCGATGGCGGTAAACCTACTAAGAAATCCATCAAGATATGCTCTCACTTCCATTCCAGAATCTCTAGTGGTCTTAGCAAACCTGACGGTCGTTGGTGTTCAGCATTGACTCGCTGACAAACTAGACACTTTCCCACAAAGTGGCAATGTCTCTCTTCATGCTCCTCCACCAAAACACTGTCATCAAGTCCTTATACATCTTGGTACCACCAGGGTGTGCAGTGTAAGGAGTGCAATGGGCTTCTTCCAGAATTTCTTTCCTTAAACTCTCGTCCTTTGGAACATAAATTCTTTCTCCGTAAAACAACACTCCATCGTCTGCTAAAGCAAAACCTTTGATGGTTCCTTTCCGCACTTTCTCCTTCATCTTCTTATGAAACCATCCTGGGTTTGAATTTTCTTGATCCTTTCTCTCAAAGTCGGTTGCACCACTAAGGATGCTAAGATCCCCTTCGTGTTCTTTGGAGGTATCACCATTTCGATCTTCATCTTGGCGAACTCCTCAACAAACTTATCTTGTTTGGACAGTAAACTCATCAGTCCTCCTTTACGACTCAAMGCATCRGCTWYCACATTCGCCTTCCCTGGATGGTAGCTAATGGTACAGTCATAATCCTTAACCAATTCCAACCATCTTCTTTGACACATATTCAACTCCTTCTGAGTGAACAAATACTTCAAGCTCTTATGGTCGGTGAAGATCTCACACTTGCCGCCATACAAGTAGTGTCTCCAGATTTTCAAAGCATGAACTACGGCTGCGAGTTCTAAATCGTGCGTAGGGTAGTTCATCTCATGGGTTTTGACTTGTCGTGACGCATAAGCCACTACTTTCCCATGTTGCATCAAGACGCAACCCATACCTTGTTTCGACGCATCGATATAAATAACGAAGTCCTTCGTTGGGTTGGGAATTGTCAAGACGGGTGCGAAAGTGAGCCTTTTCTTAATCTCTTGGAAACTCTCCTCTCACTTCGTGATCCAAACAAGCTTTTCCCCTTTCCTTGTAAGTCGAGTCATCGACACAGCTATCTTAGAGAATCCTTCTACAAATCCTCGATAGTTGCCTGCTAGACCCAGGAAACTTCGAACTTCACTCGCATTAGTGGGGGTGGCCCATCCATTTATCTCTTCAACCTTAGATAGATCCACTTCTATCCCTTGAGCAGTGACGATGTGACCCAGGAACACTACCCGGTCCATCCAAAACTCACACTTAGTGAATTCGCATACAACTTCTCATTGCGAAGTGTTCCCATCACTATTCGTAAGTGCTCTTCGTGCTCTTCTTGATTCTTCAAAAAGATCAAGATGTTGTCGATAAAGACTATGACGAAATTATCCAAGTAGGGGTGAAAAACCCTATTCATCAAATCCATGAACACTGCTGGAGCATTGCTTATCCCGAAAGGCATCACAACAAACTCATAGTGTCCATATCTCRTTCTGAAAGCAGTYTTCGGAATGTCACTCTCTTTGATCTTCAACTRATGATACSCCKACCTTAAGTCGATCTTAGAGAAKACACTYGCTCCTTTYAATTGATCGAATAASTCTTCAATTCGAGGTAACGGGTACTTGTTCTTTATTATGAGTCGATTAAGTTCTCTATAATCGATACACATTCTCATTGACCCATCTTTCTTCTTAACAAAGAGGATCGGTGCTCCCCACGGTGAAACACTCGGTCGGACAAAACCTAAATCCAATAACTCTTGGATTTGTGCCTTTAGTTCTTGTTGTTCCTTCGGTGCCATCCTGTAAGGTGCCATTGAGATAGGCGTTGCCCCTGGTGTCAAATCAATTGTGAACTCGACTTGAAGAATGGGTAGTAATCCTGGTAACTCTTCCGGAAAGACGTCCTTAAAATCTCGGACGATGGGCACTTCTTGCGGTGTCACCTCGACCGCTGGATTGCTCACCAAATTTAACAGGAAACCTTGGCATCTCTCTTTCTTCAACAGCTTCATGGCCTTCATTGCTGTTATCACTTGTGGCACCGTCTTGGTCTTGGCTCCAAAGAACTTGATCTCTCCATCTTCAGGGAGTTTGAAAGTTATTTATCTTTCGCGACATTGTATCTTCGCTTGATATTTTGTGAGCAAGTTCATTCCTAATATCAAGTCGAAATTCCTCATTTCGATCACATACAAGTCCGCCTCGAGATTCTTTCCTCCTACATCGATCTTCACTCCCTTATCCATCAAGTTCGTGACCATTACGTCTCCGGATGGTAAAACAACCTCTAAGGGTTCCTCTACTGTAGTGCTCTTAACTTAGTTAAATCATGAAATTTCTTCAACACAAAAGAGTGCGAAGCACTAGTATCAAAAAGCACAAAAGTAAGAATTCCTGAGACGGTTAACATACCTGTTATAACTCCAGGATTCTCTTCAGCCTCATTGCGTKCCATGGCATACATTCGAGCATTTCCTCCAGTAGCCGGTCCTGGCCTTGGCACTCCACCGCCTTGTTTCCGTTGACCGAACACGGTGCAGAAAGGCGCTGTATGCCCACTCTGATGGCATCGGTAATACTTTCCTTGCCTCAGAAGGCATTCTCCGAAATGTCTCTTACCGCAACTTTGGCACATGGGCTTGTTGTCCATCCCTTGCTGAAAGTTTCCACCACCAGTCTTCTATTGCTTGACTTGGTTGGAACTTCCTCCTACCCACTTCCTCTTGTCCACCGAAGTTGTGGGTTTAGGCTTCACCTCATCCATTCCAAGACTTGACTCCACATCCTGGGCTCTTTTAACCATCTCCGAGTAAGGAAGGTCGCCTTGTGCTGATAAGATACCTGCTAGTTGGGCCCTCAAACCTCTTTTGAACCTCAACGATTTCTTCAAATCAGTGTCCACCAGGTGCGTAGCGAAACAGCTCAACTGGTTAAACCTCCTATCGTACTCAGTGACCATCAAGCTCCCTTGTTTGAGATTTAGGAACTCGGACTCCTTCTGATCGCTATATGAGCGCGGGAAAAACTTCTCCATAACCACCGTCTTGAACTTGTTCCAAGTGAAGGCGTCTCGCTCCGCTTCTGAACAGGTTCTCCAATAACCTTCCCACCAGTGGTCAGCATCTTCAGTTAGCTGAAAAGTGGCACACGTGACCTTCTGCACGTCGTCGGACGCTATCATTCGAAAGATTCTTTCGAGTGACCGGAACCACTCCTCCACTGCATCAGGTCCATCTCTCCCATTGAAAGTTGGTGGTCGGTACTGGCAGAACTGATCCACTGCTCTCGAGTTGTTGCCTCCATTCCCCAAAACGTTATCTTGAAGGCGTTGGAAAAAGTTGGTGAAAACCGTGTCCATAGCCTCAACGGTCGTTTGGTGTGGGGTGGGTTTTCTTCATTAACCCTGTTCCCGCTTCTTCTTCTCTTTGGAAACCTCTTCACGATTTTCCTTAGGAGTTTCTTCTTTGGCCTAGTGCCACAAACAATGTTTGGTCAACAAAATGACCCCATCGTGTCTACCTCTAAAAAGTTGTAACTAATGAAATCCTCCATTCCTTGGAGAGCAATCATACCAAAAAGTATAAACAACCATTCCCAACACAATGAAGTCATATCACAAGTATCAACATCCATACCCAATACAATGTAATCATGGAGTGACATGGAATTTAAATTAATGATTAAACAATTGCAATGAAATTTTGTACCTTGAGGATATCGACGAATGTTCAACGAGGAGGAATGAAAACTATTTAAGTAATTTAAATATTTATTTTATAAACTTTTTGATTTTTACAAAAAAAATGAGTCTACGGAACCACTCAAAACCTTGTCTCTGATACCACCTTTGTAATGCCCCGATTTCACTTTAGTCGAAAAGGATTTATATTTTTAAATAATTAAATGGAGAAATCTTGGCGTCACAATAAATGTCAAATTTTCATAACTTTTCGATAAAAGATCAAAAGAAAATAGAAAATTTTCTTAAGGTTCAAAATTATGCAGCGGGAAATAATATTCATAATGTAAATAACCAAAACTCCATCAATGGAAAATAATTTAAAAAAAAAAACGCATCTATGTCTAGTTCAACTTTTATTTAAAAAAATAAAAAAAGATTAGAAACATAAATTCAATGTCAAAAGTTTTATTCATTCCTCATCTCCCATTCACTCGATATCGTTGTTGGTACCTGAAAAAAAATATCGTTGATTTGGGATGAGCTCAACGTACTCAATAGTTACACTGATATTTCCATGCAAAATCACACAACTCAAATATAGCACAATTAACCATAGAATTCACAATTTTAACGTCGAAAAATAGTTGACTGTAGCTAAAACGCGGCGGATTTCCCCGATGACACTTTAGGTCATAGGCACATAATGCCCCTGGTTTTAATCATTGGTTATAGCACGCCGGGATAAACCCGATGACAACTTTTGGTCACACACAACTTTAGGTCTACGTCTATATTAGATTTTACAAACATCGAATTTCATGATACACATAGCACATAGATTTAAGCATGTAAAATTTAACATAGATAAAGTCGGTGGTCCCTACCTCGTAAAAAATGTCGTGGAAAATCGAGTGGAATGCACGTAGTTGAAATCCTAAGTCCCCTTATTGCTCATCACCTAAACAATTAGAAAGTATATTTAAATTAGTATTTTTCATTTTTAAAATAGTAATAATAATAATAGTAATAATAATAACAATATTAATGATAATAATAATAATAATACTAATAATAATAATTATTATAATAAAATTGGACTGAAATGTATTTTTATAAAATGTTTCAGGGGCTAGATTGAGGGTTATGTAACTTGGAGGGCTGAAATTCGGGTTAATGGTAATCTGAGGGTTCAATCGAAGGTTGGCAGAAGGTTCGGGGGTGAATTGAAAAGTGCCGAAGCTTCTGGGGTAAATTCGAAATCTGGGAAAATGGGCTGGGTATAAATTGGATAACCAAGTCCTTGCGGCTTAAATCCCGTCTTCCCCTTTCTTTCTTTCTTCCAGAACCAGAAAAACAGCGCAACATCAGTCGGCAACCGTCGCAGCGGCATGGCACCAGAAATTCGGCGGGGTATCATCGACACTAGGGCTGCGGCGTTCGGGCGTTTCTCTAACTCTCCGGGCCTAGGCGATTTTCTTCTCCTTTTCCAGACATCAGGATTAGTGCAGCACGCTCCTCCTTTGGTTGTCGGGGAACGGCGCTCGGCGACGGTAAATGGGCGGCATGGGCGACAGCGTGGAAGCGGGGACCTCCTCTCCTCCTTCGACAGGATTGCGATGGTGGTTGATGGGGACGGTGATGGGAGGCGCTGGGGCGGTAATTTGGATCGGGTCGGACCGCGGTTTCCTCGGATGGTGGTGGCGTTGAGATCGTGGCCACTGGTGTCGATTCGGCCGGTGGTTGCCGGAGGTGTGTAATGGCGATTTGAAATGGAGGGTGCTGGATCGGGGGTGATGGTAGTTCGGTGTTGGGTTTACGATGGTGCTGCCAATTCGACACTTTTGAGTCGGGCCACGGGATCACGAAAGCACGTCGTGGTTGTTCGAGCCTGGAGACCTTCGTGAAAAACATGGTTGCGATGGAAAATTCGGCTGAGGTTTTGGGTTGGATTTCGGGCCTGGATTCGGGGTTGGCGATTCTGTGATGTTGCAGGGGCGATGTGTTGGGTTTCGGTGGCAGGGATGGATTTGTTGGTGATCGACAGTCGTGAAGTAGGATTTAGACAAAAATATGAGTTCATTGTTCTTGAGAAAAAAAAGTCAGAAAAAGCAAAGTGACTTACCTAATGCGGCCGTGTAAGAGAGTTGTGAAGAAAACCGAAAAAGTGCTGAATTTGTTTATAAACCAGTGATAGTTTTAATTTAGGAAAGTTAGGGTGGAAGTTTAGTGGGCTCGGTTTGTCGTTGGGCTCGATTGACGTCCAAAATAATCGATCCAATTGACGATTATAGATATTTAAAATTGAATAATTCCATGAACGACCAAATAATATTTTAATTTATATAAAAAAATAACTATAATATAAATAAATTATAATAATTTTAAAAATGGAAATTATTTCATAGACAACTCGAAAGTAATTTAAATAAATAAATTACTAAATAATTATAATAATTTCTTGGAAGTTGATAATATAATTTTATTTGAAAACGAACTATAAATTTGTTTAAATAGAATTCTTAAATTATTTAAAACTAAAATAGGAATTCAGTTATGGCGACGAGCTTGGGACTAGAATTATATTTATTTTATGCATGATGATAAATAAATAAATAAATAACTAAAAATGCATTGAATGTATGGATGTTACAGTAAGTTGAAGATTTTTTAAATTATCTGCAACTAATACACTTTCCACCAATTATTGATATGACGTTAGCAGCTTCTAATCATGCGAGATTTTTACAGGCCATTCCAAAGGACTTCTAGACTGAGCATGTGGTCCCAGGAGGTAATGGTCATCAGGTGAAGGCTACAATTCTAAGGTTTGCTAATCGACGTTGGGTTGTTGATGTATCAAGCTGGGCATCAGATGGTCGCCATTTCCTTACTGGCTGCCAGGAGATGCTTGAAGACTTATGTTTGCCACTCGACTCAACCTTCGCCCTTCATCTCGTGGATCTCCCATCTTTAGTTTTTGTTTTGTCATTGCAATGTTAGATGTGTTTGGGATGGAATCAGATGTAATGGGGAATTAGATGTGTTTGAACTATGTTCATTGGATGTAATACTATGGTGAATGCTTAATCTTTTGCAGTAATGGTTGTTATGAGGCCAAAAATTAATTACTTTATAGCCTTTTTATTTATGTGTCATGCTCTTACTAACCTCTAAGATTGGTTTATTTGTTCTCTTCTCCTTGCGTTTATTAACGAATCCCCTGTGTCCGATTAATTGACTGAGAGTTGCTCAATTAATTTAAGATTCTATTTTCTAACTTCTCTGGAAAATAAGAAACATAAAAACTGGATTAATTTATCCTTCAATTAAAAAACATTACTCTCCCGATCCCAACACATGAACAACGAAACAATCACATTAGCAAATTCCCTTTCTCGGTTTTGCAACCTTAGAAAGTCAAACAATAAATGGAGTACAACACACTAAAATTACATACATCCTAGAGACACCTTTAGCTATTTTTGATCCAGATAATAAACCAAGTAATCAAAAGCGCCGCGCACAACCAACGTTCCCGATTTCGCTTCTTCTTAACATATTCTTCAAGCTTACAATTTTCAGCTGCAAGTGCTTGCAGGTTGATTCGAGCTTTTATGTGTGCCTACTATATAAATAATTGTCACAAATTTAATTGCTCGCCCGCAAGAGAACGGGATCGCGTGTAGGTTGGCAAGCTTAACTCGAGTCGTCTCTCAAGGACTGACGTTCGGAATTTTTAATATTTTTTTAATCACAATATTTAACACGAGAACTTGTATAAATTTGTTTTTGAAATTATTAACTATGAATCGAAAAGCAATACTAATTAACCTTAACTAATTATCTAAATTAATTAAACTAAACTCATTGACCAACTAGCATGAATTGAACTATCACTACGAATATCAAGCACATGAGTTCTCAAGAACAAAATTAATTCTAAAATTCCCAAGCAATTGCATATAATAAACTAATTAACAACTATTTATCCAAACTAAGCAATAATTAAACTAACATGAACAAATCTCATCACCAAGCATGAACAATAAGAAAACGCAGCAACTATATTAATAATTAAGCTAAAAATCTCAAGGTCCAAGCTCAGCGATTCAACGTTCAACGATTCTAATTATCAAACGAAAAGCAATAAATACTTAAAAGCATGAATTAACTAATAATTAATCTAAGAAAAATAACTAAAGTTTTGTAACGCCCCGATTTCACTTTAGTTTAAAAATAATTTATATTTTTAAAATAATTAAATGGAGAAATCTTGGCGTCACAATAAATGTCCAATTTTTCATGAATTCAACATAAAAGATGCACATTTTTCAAAACGTTCAAGAATCACGCAGCGGAAATATTCATAATATAAATAATCAAGCTCTCAACAGTGGAAATTTGATAACTGTAATATTTTATGTCTAAATTGACTCTTATTTAAAACGTAAAACAAGTTTAAAAC
>BMAC01000609.1:52915-109076 GCA_014905375.1 Phtheirospermum japonicum | reverse complement strand
TTGGACTACTCCTTTTAAAACAAGATCAAACATTTTTTTGAAAGGGTAGGGTTTTGGTTCTTGGTGGGCTTGGGCCTGGTTTATGACATTGGGCCTTGTGGGGGCTTAGTTAACAAGTTCGGTAGTCGAGAATGATTAAAAATGACCCAATGGATTAACTGAATAATTAATTGAATAAATTTCTAATAATTATACTAATTTCTTAAAAGTTAAGAATTATAATTTAAGTAAATAAATAAATAAATTACTAAATAGTTATAATTGTTTCTTTAAAGTTTTTAATATAATTATTTGAAAACGAACCATAAATTCGTTTAAATAGAATTCTTAGATTATTTAAAAATAAAATAGGAAATTCGTTTATGGCGACGAGCTTGGGACTAAGATCGTATTTCTAATGCACATTGATAAATAAAAATAAAAATATGAAAATATGAAATTGATGCATGGGTGTTACAAGTTTTCTTCTTGATTCTCTTCATTATTGATCCTTTGGTTATTTCCGTCGTTATGCGCTAGATTAGGAACAAGAATCTGTGGATCTTCTTGACGATTGTCGTCTTGTGCGTCTCCAAAGTTTAGATCATCGGTGGGCGGCATCCCATATGGTTGGTATCGTAGAGGGGTATTATTGTCATTTCCTTTCCCTCGGCCACCATTCGTTCGTCCTCCTCCTCTTCCTCCTGGTCCTCGGCCTCCAATAGGGGTAGTGTTTGACATGTTGGCCGAATTCGTATTACGATTAATTGCGTCGGGGGAATGAAAGAGTCTTCTCGGCCTCCCAACTCGTTCAATGTTGTCTATATATATAGCAAGTTCGTTTCTAAAACTTCGACGTCCTAGAATCAACAACAAACAACATCAACGCATCGAGTGGCAAACAAAGAACCTTTATTCAAATAAACGGAAAAGCATAAAATAATACGAACAAACATTATCAAAACCTATTTCAGTCCCCGGCAACGGCGCCAAGTTTTGATTCGAGCTTTTATGTGTGCCTACTATATAAATAATTGTCAGAAATTTAATAGCTCGGCTGCAAGAGAACGGGATCGCGTGTAGGTTGGCAAGATTAACTCAAGTCGTCTGTCAAGGACTGACGTTCGGGATTTTTAATGTTTGTTTAATCACAATRTTTAACACGAGAACTTGTATAAATTGGTTTTTGAAATTATTAACTATGAATCGAAAAGCAATACTAATTAACCTTAACTAATTATCTAAATTAATTAAACTAAACTCATTGACCAACTAGCATGAATTGAACTATCACTACGAATATCAAACACATGAGTTCTCAAGAACAAAATTAATTCTAAAATTCCTAAGCAATTGCATATACTAAACTAATTAACAACTATTTATCCAAACTAAGCAATAATTAAACTAACATGAACAAATCTCATCACCAAGCATGAACAATAAGAAAACGCAGCAACTATATTAATAATTAAGCTAAAAATCTCAAGGTCGAAGCTCAGCGATTCAACGTTCAACGATTCTAATTATCAAACAAAAAGCAATAAATACTTAAAAGCATGAATTAACTAATAATTAATCTAAGAAAAATAACTAAAGTTTAGAAAACTTATTATTGACTAAAAAGTGCTGAAAGATTGCTGTAGATACGGACTACGAACGGTTGATCTTGGTCGAGAAATTTGGAGCTTGAATGAACGCTTCGTTTCGGTGCCTTGGATCTTGAATCTTCGATGTAGATCTTGAAAATATATTTGAGGGTGTTGGAAATAGGTTTCTTAACCCTCGATAGGTGTTTTGGGTCGTGGATGTCTATTTAAACCGAAGTATGAAGGGTTTATATAGTTATTTCATGACTTGGCGCACAAGAAACCCTAAAATCCAAATTCTGGGCCGTCGTGTCGATGGTGCGTCGACGTAGCATCGACTGACGCGTGCTGGCGCTCGGCGGGACTCGGCAGGTCTGTTCAGCAGGTGTGCGCGTCGGCTGGGCAGATGCGTCGACGGGGTGCGTCGACATCGACGCTTCAGCAAGTTGCGTCGACGTTGTGTCGACAATGGTGCGTCGACATCGACGCTTCAGCAAGTAGCATCGACAGTGCGTCGACGGAGCGTCGACTGACGTGGTCATGACTCGCTGACATGGCTCACGTCGACGGTGCATCGACGGTCGTGTCAGTCGATGCGACTGCGCGTCTGACTCCAATTCTCGATCTTTTGCTACTCGTTTCACCGAAAAGCTTGTTCTTCACTTCTTGAACATCGAACCTCGTCTATTACGCATTAAACTCTTCCGGTTACTTAGCTGTAAGGTGAAAAACAATGAAATATCACCTACTTGCATCAATTACGATCAAAATACGGTAAAATAAGCTGGAATTATAAAAATACGAGATTAAGCTTAAATCGTCCAACTTATACCAAAAACAATAAGAAAAATAAACTAAAATACTAATAAAAACCAAGACAAATCCGTGCTAATCACAGGTTTGTTTCATGCTTCTTAACATCTAATTCAAGTCTCTTTACGTCAGCCTCCAACGCTAGAACTTCAGCTTCAAATTTATTTGCTCGTCTAAAAAGCCCGGGAATAATTTGAGTAGCTCTTGGGCACAGTGGGTCCTCAAGCTATTTGAAAAAATTGCACCATTCAGTCTCCTACAATATTATTTACTCCAATCAAAATTAATGCATACAACCCCTTTCAGTACGAAAAATGAAGACTATCAGAAAAATCTAGCAAAAGCACGACACACCCACATAAATCTTAAGTAACAGTTATTTTAAATGCAATCAATCGACCCCACACTAATGCAGAAACTGCATATCAAGGAGGGTAATTCTGCCTATCCAGAACACCTTTCTGTGCCTTCTGTAGTGACATAGTTCTAGAAAGTCTGTACTTTCGAGAACGCCTTTTTTTACCCTTCAGGATTGGCAGACTTTCTACAAGGGGAAAAAAAGGCGTTCTAAAAAATAAATTTTATGTTCTAGAATGGTACCATCCCATGTTAATCCGCCACTTTCCATAATGGTTTTGAGATAATACCGTTCTGGTATGTGATACTTTCCAAAATTGCATTTTCAAAAAGACGTTCTGGAAAGTGATACTTTCCAGAACGGTTTTTAGAAAATAATGATCTGGAAAGTTATACTTTTCCAGAACAATGTTTAGAAAAGACGTTCTGGAAAGTATAACATTCCATAACGGTATTTAGAAAAGACATTCTTAAAAGTCCATTTTCTAGAACGGATTTACCAAAGTTACGTTCTAGAAAGTTTAAAAAACAATTTAAAGAAAAATAAAATGAAAGCAAGAATACACCAAAATCACTTATAATAAATATTGGATTATATTTATTATATCGCCAAAATTCAATAAAATCTAAGACACAACAAACTAAAACTAATATTAATACAATAATATTTTTTTATTCAACTATATGAAATCTAAAATAAAGAAAAAATTGATCTAGTTGAACCAAATAACCTCCAGTAGAGGCCACAGTAACCTCCTCCAAGAGAATGAATCAACTAGTATTGTCGAACCTGTAAATTAACATCCGCAGCGAAGAATATATGATTTTCAATACCGAAGAGAATTCATAAAGCTAAATAAACCCTAACTCAAAAAGACAAGCCCTGCCTCACCCACATACACAATGAAAAAAAAAAACACAAAAACATACAATTATCATTTGTGCAACACTTCATTAGAATACAACATACAAGTCACTACAATTAAAATAAAGCACTTATACGACTTATTTACCTCTATTAACTTATTCAACAATTTAGCTTCGTATATACAAAAAAACTATCAACTTCTGACTCTCCAACAACAAGAACAACAACAACAATTATTATTATTATTATTATTATTATTATTATTATTATTATTATTATTATTATTATTATTATTATTATTATTATTATTATATTAAAAAAAGGCAAATGGGATGACAAAAAATTACCTGTAGAACAGACTAGCAAGTAATATCATCTATAGAAAGCATACAATCAGAGCATCAGAATGAATCTCAGCACATACTTTTGCAAAGGTGGCTAACAGATGCTGTGGGGACATTTTTTTCAGCAACGTGGCATATATGTGCATCCTTTCAGACCTCGACTTTTCATCGTTTCCTCTATTAAAAATATTTTTTATAAAAAGTAAATGAAGTCTATGAATGATATATCCATGTGTCATTGAGCTAAAGGATTGAAAAACATGCAAACCTGATTGAAAAGAGACGGGTCCCGTTGCGTGAACCATTGGAGTTGCTATGTCCCGTATGTGCATTGCAGTGGTTCAAAACGAAAACAGATTCAACAAAGCTGTTGTATGCTAAAAGCGGAGACTTTGCTGCAATAGAAAATTAAAAAAAAATTGAAGCAGAAACTCAACAGAATGCCAATTCCCAAACTGCTAGATAAGTTTTGAAATCAGTCAAACCTTTTAAGATATATTCCCAAAGAGGAAAACAGCTAGTTGAATTATCACCTCTGAATCGTCAAATAAACATAACAGAAATCTAAGGAAAAGCACTCCTCTCCATTTCACATAATCCCGCTGTAAAAAATATTAATATTTAATTAAACGACAGCTTTGTGACCGATCCTCTATGTATTAGTATATGACGAACATGTATTATACCTGTAATAGCCGGGAGAGTAGAATAAATGGTTGCCTTCTTACTACCTCACATGGATCACGTAGACATTTGTGATCTTCGACATATAACTGTACCCATTCAAAACAAACGAACATCTTAAATAAATTCCAAGGTCAATAAAAAATGTACAATAACTAAATATATGCACTAATCCTCACCATTCAACCATAGCAGTGTACCGTACACAAAAATCTGCCATCATTACTACTATGTTATAACGAAGTGTAGCAATATCACTCTTTTCAAGCTCCTAAAAATAAAAAAAAGCTAGTCAGTTTTGACTTCCAGAAACCATCTATGAGTTTATACGAGTTTAAAAATGTACATGCATAAAAAGAGGAAGATAGAGCTTCGCAAGCTTCCCATCCACTAAGAAAATCTTGCCCATAGCCACTCATGCTTGTACGTACAATGAAGGCGCAATCTGCTTTAGCGGGACCACAGGCCCAGGTAATCTGCCGGAGTTCGAATCATAGCTTTTCGAAGTCATGATGATGTGTATGGCTGGGACGATTGTTTTTAAATTGGTTGATGGCCAGACAATGACTAATGAACCGATAGTGTAAACAATGATTATTGTTTTTGCTAATAACTTGGTGTCGGTTGTCTTTGGTGATTTTCGGCTTGTAGTGGGTGGTGGGGTGAGATAAATGCTATCTTTATTAGAATCTGAGATTTTCAACATGTACAAATTAAAAACTGCTGAGGATTTGGATTAAAGGTGGTTTATCCATCTTGTTACAAGGTAATCTGCCTCTGTTTGGTTTAAGGTCTTCCGTTTGCATAAGGTTCTGAGTGCTTTTTACATGAGCGTTAACCTGGTTCAAGCACATGAAATCGCTCTAAGTTTGGAAATCATAATCATGCATATACAACTTGGACTAGTTTATAAAAACTACGACCAGAAAAACACACGAAAAATAAATAAATAAATAAAAATTCAACCAAAACGTTCTCATCATAATGGTGTTCTAAGATAACCCGTCTTCATTCACCTGTAATATTTATGTTCATGAACCATATATTGCAGCAAATACAAATACCCATAAAGCCCAAATCAAAAAGACAATAGATAATAATTACATCCCGCGCTAGTAGAATTTGCTACAGCTCATAGTTTAGTGAACACAATTGTATCCATGATACCTTTGTAGTTTATCAAACAACTTGAAACTTGTAATGCATGATATTTTCAACTTAATGGTTGTAATATGAATAATAATGACATGCTACGTATAACAAACAGCTTCTTACATCTCAAAACTAGACTAGTTCCATTCCATCATCCAAGTTTTCATGAAAATAAGAGTTTGATCAATGTTAACCAAATAATTTCATGTAAAAGTCAATGTTCTATATTTATATCAACATATATGTGAGATTAATTATATAGTAAAACTCAAAACACTATATATACCTCAGTTGAATGCATGTAGAACCCTTCAAGCCGTTTGAGGAAATTTTGTTCCAGATCCACTGCAGGTTCAGGAGGTAGCTCCATCGAGACATTAGAAATAGTCTGTAGGATAAAAACACGATCTTTCACCTAATATATGGAACTAGACTCGACATCAACCATTTCTTGATCATCACCATATCCCCATTAGCACGAGCTTTGGAGCTCGCCAACCGGTTTATACTTGTCAACAAGCTGCCAGTGATGCTGCAAAAACTCCCAATAGATCGATTTCGAAAGAAACGCAGACACTTCCGACAACAAGAACCACGCACCAGGTGGCGCCGTCCACTTATCAATCGACATGTGATTGCTCATACATCGAGATAGGATCAAAAATTTCTTCAATTTAAAGGATCGTAAGCAGTAACAATCGAGATAGGATCTAAAAGTTCTTCAATTTTTTTAAAAAAAAGTCCTAGTGCTGATGAGACTTTGAAGGAGCTTATAAGCTCCCAAACATGTAATAAGATGTTTTGAAGAGATCTCTAAATCAAGGAATATAAATAAGGATCGTGTTTTAAACAGCAAAAAGCATTATTACCAGAGTCTGATGAAGCACCCTGATCTCGAGAATTTCTTTTTCCCATTGCAGTCGTCAGCTCCCGATGAGATTGGCTCGTTTGCTGATCGGTTGTGTGATTATATTGCAGTTGAAAACCTATTCGCTTCAGAACCAAGATTATTGGAAATTCTACAAAATACAAATAAATTAACAAAACATTCAAATTCAGCATTTAACTCATGCTTCTAAACACGTATATCTTCGGTAAGTTTTGAAACCATAAAACCATTACTTTAAGGAGTAGCTGAATCAAGATTGCATAACCGGTGAGCTTTTTAAAAACAATGAATAGCACTTTTGGTATTCACTTAAGCTGCTCGAGTAAAAGATGAAGTGAATAAACCCCACCATCTCAATTGCCTAAAAAAGACGATGAAATTGCATATGCTTAAGATCAAAGGATAATGCAGTTAAAAATAATAAATAAATAAAATTAGTGGTTAAACACACTACACGAGCATTAACAAAGAAGGTTCTCATCGCCTTGCAAAGTCAAAGTAAAGTGCGTACAGCTGCAATAATCAAGGCTTCTAAAAACTAAGTACAAAATATAATAAATCATACCAAACAGTAATAAACTATACAAAAGCACAAAGTAGTCAATAGTATCAACATGAAAACATCACAAGCCTCTTAAAAGCCGACACTTAGGCGATAAACCATGGCCTCTATCCTTAGCATGTCCTAGTCGAGGCTTTTAATAACTATAGTGCCAAAACATTAAGATGCTTAATCCGGTGTTATACTAATGTGGTTAAATAAAAAAGTTGCTCGCTTTCTATGTACAATGTTAACTTGCAACTGGGACTAATCACCTAACAAGAACACTACCTACTAAAAAAATGGTGGTCCTCTCTACTATATAATGGGCTTAAAGGAAATGAATGTAGCTCTCCAACACCACATTATTACAGAATTCATCAAAGATACTGAAATCCAACAACACATCACATCGCACACCTAACCTCCAATAAAAACCCAAAAACTCATCTTTAATTTCGTGAGCATCTCTTGTGCTAAGCCTTTGGTATACATTACACAAGAGTTTACATACAAGATCCTAGGCTTCTTGTGATAGCTTTACCTTAAATTTTCTCCCGTGAAAAATGGCCAAATCCTTGAAAACTCGACAATAGAAGGTCATCCGGAGTAACAATCGACCACCCGCTGTTCGTGCTCTACCGACCCGGGGCCGTG
Source organism: Phtheirospermum japonicum (assembly GCA_014905375.1). Taxonomy (NCBI): domain Eukaryota; kingdom Viridiplantae; phylum Streptophyta; class Magnoliopsida; order Lamiales; family Orobanchaceae; genus Phtheirospermum; species Phtheirospermum japonicum. The sequence continues at coordinate 101,203 of BMAC01000609.1, read as the reverse complement.
TGACCAATCAAACAATGAACATCCAAATTGAACTGCATCAATCATGAAATATATTAGATTAGGGTTTCGGGTTATTTTTTTTAAATGCACATGGAATATAATTGAACACACTCTCTCTATTTTCTAATATTAGAATTCAGAGAAGGAGCGGGACCCAGTCGGGGCGGCCGAAGAAGGAACGGTCGAGGAGCTCCAGACAGGGGCGGCGTTGGGAGAGGCCGTGGCGGATGGTGGAGGTGAGGCGGGAGAGGAAGTTGTGGAAAGCAGGGGTGGCAATCGGCGACGTGGATTCCGATTAGGGATTTGAGATCGGCATGGCATATCTGATTTGGAGAGAGAGAGAGAGAGAGAGGGTCAGGTCGGAGTTTTGGATTTTGGTTAAGAGTAATAACCTTGTGAAAATATTTCATTTACAAGCTTCGTTTGGCCGCCTATTTTTTTTTGGGAAAAATAATTTTTGCCCCCCACACTATTTCGATTTTCACAGTTTACCATACGAACTTTTTTTTGGGACAAATCACCATCTAAACTATGTATTTTTTGCAACTTACCCCCTGAAATCAGAATTTTGGTGGTTTTGGATACCAAATCCGATTTGTTAAAAGTTTTTTTTTTGGTAACTTCACTCTTTATTTCTAATCCTCCCCCTTTCTCTACCCTAATCTACCATTTCTACAATGATAACGGCACGACGGTTCTTTAAGCTGCGAGATGTCGTTGTTGATCTTCTTCGCCATAGACAATAGGTCCGCCGTGCTGTTATCATTGTAGAAATAGTAGATTAGGGCGGAGAAAGGGGGAGGATTAGAAATAAGGAGTGAAGTTACCAAAAAACCCTTAACAAAATGGATTTGCTATCCAAAACCACCAAAATTCTTATTTTAGGGGGTAAGTTGCAAAAAACGCATAGTTCAGATGGTAGTTTGTCCCAAAAAAAAGTTCGTATGGTAAACTGTGAAAATTGAAATAGTTTGGGGGGCAAAAAGTTTTTTTCCCTTTTTTTTTTTTTGAGAAAAACATTCCAGAATGGTTTTTTAATACCGTTCTGGATTGACGAACATTCCAGAACGGTATTGAAATTACTGTTCTGAAAATTCTTTCACAAAAAAATATTACAATCCAGAACGATGTATTATAAATATCGTTGTAAATTGACTAATAAATCAAGAACGGTAATTTCAATATCGTTCTAGATTTTAAATTCTTTTTAAGATAGACTTTCCAGAATGGTAATTTTAAAACCGTTCTGGAATGTTCGTCAATCCACAACGGTAATTACAATAACGTTCTGAAAAGTATACTTTCCAGAATGGTATTCTTATACCGTTCTGGATTAACACCCATTCCAGAACAATATTACAATTATCGTTCTAGAAAGTTTACTTTCCAGAACAGTATTGTACAACCGTTCTCGAAAGTCGTCATTCCAGAAGAGTATTTTTAAAATACCGTTCTAGAAAGTGCTATCCAGAACAATTTTAAAAATACCCTTCTGAATTGGCTTTTTTGTCTGTTCTAATATACAGTTTTTGTACTAGTGCCATGTTAACATCTTATACAAACCCCCCAACCCCCAAATAATTATTAGCCCTAATATCGAAAAATAGGAAAAGAAATGAAATACTTACACGAGATCTTAGACAACTTATATATCTCCTCCCGGGATTGAGGTCGGTCCATGATGTCCGACAAATGACATCATCATCAAATTTGCATTTTCCTCTGAACTCAGATGTTTGCCTCCATGCCATTTCCAATAAGATTGTCCAAATAACACCCTTAGATTGAAATACGGTAGATTTATTACAAATAGTTTTAGGAATTTTCAGATTGCACCCTAAAATTTGTAAAATTTATGTTTTGACCCTAAATTTCAAGAATTCGTAATTACTCAATCAACTTTTGTACATTTTATGGGAGTTTAATTTTGTGATAGTCAAAATCTAGACTTAAATGAACAAACAAGTCTTTCAATAGATATAATTATGTTTTAATTTTATTGCCAATAAAAATTACCGTGGCGACCGGAAAAGGGCGAAGCGAGGCTCTCCGTAAAGTAGCCTTTCTCTTGAAATTGATCATAAGCCCCATTATCGATGACCAAGGACCTCAATGGTCTATTTTTCACATTATAAACAACCAATCGAGCTCCAGCCATCAAAACAACCTCCTCCTCCTACTCTCCAACAAAACACAAAGGCGTGAACCACTAGTGCAGAAACTGCATATCCAGAAGGGTAATTTTGCCAATCCAGAATGCCTTTCTGTGCCTTATGTAGTGACATAGTTGTAGAAAGTCTGTACTTTCCAGAACGCCTTTTTTTACCCTTCTGGATTGGCAGACTTTCTAGAAGGGTAAAACAAAGGCGTTCTAGAAAATAATTTTTTTGTTCTAGAATGGTACCATCCAGCATTGATCCGCCACTTTTCAGAACGGTATTTGAAAAAATAGTTCTGAAAAGAGAGACTTTTCAGATCGGTATTTTCAAATACCACTCTAGAAGGCAAGACTTACCAGAACGGTAGAGATAATACCGTTATGGAAAGCGCGACTTTTCAGAATGATTTTTCAAATTCAGTTCTGGAAAGCCCAAATTTTCAGAACGATTTTTTCAAACACCCTTCTGAAAAGTCGCACTTTCCAGAATTTTATTTGAAGATACCATTCTGAAAGGTAAGGCTTTCCAGAACAGTATTTTCAAAATACAGTTCTGGAAAGTCGCGCTTTCCAGAACGATATTATCTCTACCGTTCTGGTAAGTCTGACCTTCCAGAACGTTGTTTTGAAATACCTCTAGAAAACACTCGGCCCAACGTCTACAAACTACATCAATGTCATCATCCGAATAAGGTCCCTCCATATTGAATACCTGCATGGAATACACATTATTCAGGAAATGCGCATAACTCACGCAATACGCACAACTCATCACAAGATATCAATTTAATTATTTTTGTAAATACAAATATACATCCAATGATGGAAAGATGGACCTAGCATGAATTCACAAAATGTTGATCAAGCTGAAAAATAATGTTTTTCTACAAACTAACAGTCTTAATGGAATTCATCATTTCTCAAATAAAAATAACACATACAAGGCTAGGTTTTAAGGCCAACTGAAGAAGCATGAACTTGAAAATTGTTAGATAAGTATTTTGACCTCCGTTAACATGAAGTCGATAACACACAATTTCAACTGCTGCTATCTATCCCTCTTCCACAATCTTCACCACATAACACTTATCTAAGTACCATTCAATTCTATAATTCTATTTGGAATTATATAAAAAAGAAACTTGTGTCATATCGTCCGACGGAAGTACTTCCCTTCGGAAACAAAGCTACTTTTCATCATGTGGAGCCCAAATATATTATTTTTTAATATTGTATATTTCTAACTCTATTAACTTTTCCTAGTGTTTTTAACATTTGTGAATTTTTATTATTACTCTTTTTAGTGCATTGGTTTATAGTTGCCTCCTAGAAAAAAATCATTCTCATTTCTACCCAATATTAATGTAACAGTAATGCTTATTGGACTTGGTTATTGAAAAAAGGTGTGTGTTTATACTACATTCTTGGTCCCAAGTGTTACAGACTGTAACATGTTTTATAAATTTGGAGGGTACTACATAAAATTAATGCAAATTAACTCACGCAATACGCACAACTCATCACAAGATATCATTGACAAGTTTTGAATTAATGCAAATTGACTGGGATACGATTTGACTTCTACAACAAAATGATAATAATTTTGCTTTATTAAAATTACCTTTTCTAATGAGTCAACAATATCTAATTTGATGATCTCAAGCATATGTCGCATAACAAAGTGCCTGCATTCAACAACCTCTCCTTCATTACAACACTGGAAATAGGTAAATAAATCAATTAAAATTCAACATATAAATCAACATAATTTGATGTAGACACAAACGCTTTCGGATGTATTTCAAATATTTTTTCGAATCTTAAAGTTTTCTATACATCAACATAAATTACCTTGGGATAAACCCACTCAAGCTTCTTGAATTGTCGTGAGTGCGTCCCTTTCATTAATTGGTATGCATTGAATGCTCTATATCAAAATAAATTAGAAAAGCATCAAGTAAATGACAAATAAAACTAATTCAAAGAACATTATAAAGAAAACATACGTCTCCATCTTAGAGGAAATATACATTTTTTTTGGTTTTCTTTGAAAACAGCAAAACCAAGCCACATAATTGTACTTGGGGCAAAGAACCATCAACTGTCAATGTGTCCTACAAAATGTGAAACAAGACCATAATTTATTAGAACAAGAAATAAACAAATTATTGATTAAAGAAACTTCTTACTCATAGATAGGTTCAAGGAAGCACTCAAAATCCTTTTCTCCAATTATTTCTTGTATCGTTTCTTCGATATTGCCATGCTGAAGATTCAATGGACTTATCAATCCAAATTTATCATTTCTCTGTGATGATCTTAATTCTTTATACAGATACCTACGACATTGTAAGTGTTTAAAAAGTTAGTATGGAGTTCGATATTGTTTTTATGTTCCAAAAAATTAATTGCAAAATTTAGAGGTAAAAGAATACTTGTTGTAAAATTGCATGACCAAAATCAAAATATTTTCGAGTTACTAACATCCCCATGATGTCCTATTGATTTATGTACACTTTGACTGTCTTCAGACTCACAACCCCGGCTTCAATACTTACATATTTCGGTTGATTAATATCGGCTGCCGCAAACTTTTCAGCACATCACTTTGAGTCTTGGATGCGGACTGGGGTTTTGGAAATAGTTCCCTTTGAGAAATTCCCTACAAAAATAATTATAATATGTTAGTTCTAAATAATTATTAGAATTATAATAACCATTTTTGCTAATAATAAGAATTATAATTATTACCATTGTTAATAATTACTATTTTTAACTATTACTATTATTAATAATAAGGCTGTCTTTGGTTGGCCTTAATCAATTTTTTTTCTTTCCTTTTTTTATGGCAACAGTGGATGTCATGAACAAAACTATGGCTCACATTATTCTGAAACACATGATGCTGAGTTATAAACCTCAAAACTGAAATTTCCGCTGCCTGTTCTAACCCATAGCCTTTTATTCTGCTGAATACCAAAACTATTTTATGCAGAAACAAAGACTAAACACAGGTTATAAATCACAGCCTTAATATTCGAACTTGGATAAAAGAAAGGCCGATGTATTACATCAGCATTCTTTCTAGTATTAATATGCAACATTAAAACCATTTTATATAAAAACAAAATAAAATTATCACCGAAGCACAAAATAAAAGTACTAAGAAGATGCTTTACAAAAATCGGGCAATCTCACAATCTATTTACTGCAATGAATCATCATAAATCCATTGATTCATATTTTCTTTTGCACACGAAAAAACAATGGCTAATCCACCAGGCCCACATAGGGAAAGAAAAAACTATGGTTGAGAGAACATAAACCACCTCACATTATTATTATTGTTATCATTATTATTTTAATATATACCCCACTTTCCCTATCTTAGCCTAACCTTAGAAACTGATGCAAGAACACTGATCAATCCAGGGTCACACTTTTTATTTCTTTTAATTATCTTATTATCCCAAAAAAAGAGAAATTTAAAAATAAAAAGGATTTGTTAAATTAGGGTTCAAGGCAGAAGTTGTTAGAATTGCATATCAGTTTTTTTATTTGTTTTGCTTCAGATGACTCAGATTAGAGCCTTGGAACAGTACCACTAGGCTTTAGCCTAAATTTTGAAAAAATAAGTGGTGGCTATTTTTCTTGTTCTCACCAATCTGTACAGAGTCCTGATCAAATAAGAGACTATTAGGTATTCTTTCAATATTTAGGTATAGTTTTGGGTTTGATTAGCAATTATTTTAGAAATTGGGGATGAATTATAATTAATTGGAAAATAGGGTTCAATTTTGGTTATTTAGTTTTTTCGGGGTTTTCTTCTAGAAAGATATGACTAACATATTGGTTGATTTGGAATTATTTCTAGAATTAGGTTTTAATGTTATAATTATAGATAATCTTTGAACTGTTACAATAACAAACAATCCCATGTGTTTTGATCTCTGAACCACAAGTCAAAGTGTTTCAATCTTCCAAAACAGTAACATGAAGAAAATTGCCATCTGTTAAGAAATTTCTGTTTAAAAAGAGTCAAACCTCCAAAAAATCTATAGTGACATGGCCAGTTCCTTGATCATCCCATTTCCCAGCTCTGGAAAATGGCGGACTTACAAACAAGCAACCAAATAAATAAGAAAAAAAAAGTCACAGAACAACATAGAGTATGCTGCCGAAGGGAGTAATACTGAGGGGCTTACCACTTTGCTTCCAGTGACCAAGAGCCTTTCGCGTTATCCCAATTAAAGCATTCATGGGATTGAAAATCATTTTCACTCTGAAAGTGTCGAGACACAGGTCTGATCATCATAAATTTATTTTATCTCATCATCATCATTATTATTATTATTATTATCGTCATCATCATCATCATCATCATTATTATTATTATTATTATTATTATTATTATTATTATTATTATTATTATTATTATTATTATTATTATTATTATTCTTGTTATTAACTCACATTACGACATTACTATCAGATAAAGGAAAGTATCTTTCGACCAACACGCTCAACCAACCTTCTTGGCCACACAATGAAATTATTTGGTGCTTCTCCAACCTTATTAACCTCTTATGTCGGGAATGGAACTTGAGCATCTTCTACTAAAACTCGTACCACTGTAACTCTCACCTCATCAACTTTCATTTTATTGTGGTGTACAATTGACCCCAAGTTGACAAGACGGCCATATGCAACCAATCTCCTTTGCGGATCCTCAACATATAACTCATATTCATCATTGTGTTCATTGTGAGGGGCCAAAAGAACTGGATCCTGATTCGCAAAAGTATTACTCCCTTTTGAACTATCGACTACTGGAGTGAGGGGTTGTCCGGTGGATGTGGCTTGAGAACTCAAAATCATTTGTATCTTCTTCTCYATTTCAGCAATGGTGTTATTGAACTCCGCTCGTGACACCATTACACTACGTTGGCGTTTGTTTCCAAAGTAGGTACTCACTGTATATCCTTTCCCAACTCCTCTTACACGGCAAGGATGATCGGGCTTGCCTACTGCAACAGCAAGTAAATCATTTGTGCCACATTCTTTGAAACTGCCGGAGGATTGTTGTTCCTTTAAAGAATCTTGCAAYAAATGTAAGAAGGTTAATTGTAGTACAGAGGTTCGTTTTAGTAATATTGTCTAAAAACTATACATTTTTCTATTTAMTACACGAAAGATAACTTACAATTTTCTCAGCAATAATTCTTGCTTCTGGAGTGGTATATTGTCCAGAAGAATTCATGCGCTCTCTCTTCCATTTCTCATGCCGAGTGGGGAGATATGGAGGAGGGATAATATCCGACGGATCCTGCAGGATTTTTGTCTCTCCTTAACCTTCTCTTCGATCATTTTTTGTTCAAGAAGATTGTAACCCCCACGAGATGTCCTCTGTGGACACTTATTATGAGATTGCACTTCTTGGGCCTTCTTCCTCTTTGCCTGTCATCAAAATTTCAAGTAAATGTTAGTATATTAGAAGTTGGTGCAGGTTTCCGGTCAAAATAACATAATAATGGAAATTTAGAGAGTGACCCCCCGTGAACCATCATCTTTTTCTTCAAGCTACAAACCTCTTTTATTTTTTTATTTTTTCCTTCATTTTCTTATTGGTTGGTGTCCTGTTGTCCGAGGCAAAAGTCCCTAATGGGGTTTAGGTTATAACTATTCTTTATACTCTTTGAAGTATTTTTTGATTGAAATTTTCTTTTTTTTTTTTTGCTGTAATTAGCTTGACAGTTGGTTCGTAATGGAGTATATAAAATTCTTATCATTTTTTGAAAACTGCCATTATTAACTAGATATTTGCAATTGAACCCTAATTAAATATTAGAATAAACCTAAACTCTACATCAACACTAACTATATAGTTATTAAAATTCAACCCTAATTTTTGAAACAATTAAAATTTAAGCCCAAAACTAAAACTTGTTTTTGAATTAAAACCCAATTATCTATAATTTTGACATTTAAACCTAATTCTAGAAATAATTCCAAATCAACCAATATGTTAATCATATTTTTCTATAAAAAAACCCGAATTAACAAAATAAMCAAAACTGAACCCTAATTTTCCAAGTAATTATAATTYTKCCCCAATTTCTAAAATAATTGCTAATCAAACCCAAAACTATACCTAAATCTTAAAATTATACCTAATCGTCTAKTTAATTACATTCAATCTTATTTTATTAGAATAAATGCTAACTAAACCCAAAACTAATCCTAATATTGAAATAAACCCCAACCAACTAAATAATTTATATTAACCCCAAAATTATCTAATAATCCAAAATCAAATTCTAAACTTAGCATAGCTTCCGAAAATAACTCTAAAAAATCAAAAAATTGAAATTGAACCCTAATTAAACTCTAATTTCAAAAATGACCATAATTATCTAATCAATACCATTTACACCTTCTGAAAATGTCACTTTTGCTAAACAGTACACCATTTTATAGAAATGTCCATTCATGAATGTTTAGCAATGTGAAACCTGAACAAGCACCTATGTCTTACTGACATAAACATATACAGTCCCAACAAAAATATAATATTTTAATTTAACAAATTCAAATATACCCTTAATCATTTAATTAAAATTAAAAAATAAGAAACTATTAAAATAAATTAAAATATATAAAATTAGTTTTCTTACTAGTTTTTTCAATAAAATTCCTTAATAAAATTAGTATTTTCTTATTCTAAAAATAATTCCTAATCAACCAATATGTTAATCATATTTTTCTAGAAAAAACCCCGAATTAACTAAATAACCAAAACTGAACCCTAATTTTCTAATTAATTATAATTCAGCCCCAAACAAGCACCTATTTCTTACAGACATAGACTTAAACACATACAGTTAGTTATTTTTAACCCAACATATACAGTTAGTTAACTAAGTATCCAAAATTGAACCCTAGTTTTCCAATTTATTATAATTCAGCCCCAAACAAGCACATATTTCTTACAGACATAGATATAAACATATACAGTCCCACAAACATTACCACACAAGTTCACATGTGCAGAAAAGTATTACCTTCTCCTCTGGAGTGAGTCGTAACGCAACGAAAGCATCCCAAGTAAATTTATCTAGGAACTTGTAATCATTTACATACGAGGGCTCTTATATATCACTATATATGTAATCATTCGTGAGGTAAGTCTTGAAGACAGCCCAACGCCCCCAACATAACTTATTGTCTTCTTCTTTAACTTCAATTGCAATTTCACATCACATTGAGAAAACTCGATTTCATTCTCGCCATCAACAATAAAAATATCAAATCTCTCCTACATCAAAGAATAAAATTGATTTTTGATAATGAAACAACATTTTGATTGAAAAACTATTAAAGAGAAATGATAAAACCTTCATACAATTATCCATTGCAAAACCATCTCCTTAGTAGTGGCTGGTACTTGCTTCCATGAACCGATAAGTATGCTTGGCTCTTGTTGTCCCAAGAAGCCTAGATAACTACTCCAGTTGTTGATAGTCGAATTGTTGGTTCCAATAGCCACAAGTCGATATTTCTCAATTAAAACCTTCCATTTACCTTGATTTCTTGAAATCATCCTCGCCATGCGTGTCGATCTACGACCAGCCCGAGTACGGGTTGGCTGAAAGGAAGTGGCCAGCTGATCGGGAGGTGGAAGCTGACCATCATCATCAATGTCACCCTCCATGCTTGTTTACGTAGCCTGTTTACATAAAAAAATTAAAAGATATCAAAAAGGGTGATTCATGAGCGAAACTGGTTTTTGAGCATTCTGATAGAATGGGTTACAAGAGATACTTAATACCTAAAGATATAACCAATGAATTGTTTAAATTGCATGATCTTTATTATAAAAACAATGTGGATTTTGTTTGGGAAGTGTTTACAAGCTTTGCACTTAAAAAGAGTTTAAAAAAGATTGCCACTAAAAGCTGAAATAAAAATTATAATTATAGTTATAATAATAATAATAATAATAATAATAATAATAATAATAATAATAATAATAATAATAATAATAATAATAATAATAATAATCATTACTTCATAATTCTGATTTTGCATAATTGAATCATGATTTTAAAACTAAGAGAGGGCTGCTACAATTCTTTGATTTTAATAACTTTTCAAACGTATTCACCAAATAAGACTCATACTCACTCTCAACGAATTAAACTTTTATCTTTTATTTCCAGGCACTACCAACTTTTTTCTCAAAAGCTAAACTTTTAACTGCATGTTTCATACAACACATGATCATCAAAGGATATAGCTTTTTAGGCAATCTAGGATCGAGTTTGGTTACTAATAAGTGTCCCACCACTCATCAAAGCAATATAAACATTGTCTGATTCAGCATAGGAGCTAAGAAATGAATCGTCAAGATTAGATATAGACCAAATTCAGTCATATCTATTCGTTTATTCCTAGGCAGTTGGACTTCAGTTATAAGAAAATACAGATAGACTAGGGATGTGGATGTACAGGTAGCTTCGTAAAAATTATATAAGAAAAAAGGTCCTAAAAATATTATTGGAAGCGGTGATCCTAAAAATTGGGTTGGAATCATAAACCCCAGAAGAATCTGACAGATACCGAAGAAAATAAGAAAATTGGGTTCGAATCATAAACCCTAGAAGAAGAAGAAGAAGAAGAAGAAGAAGAAGAAGAAGAAGAAGAAGAAGAAGAAGAAGAAGAAGAAGAAGAAGAAGAAGAAGAAGATCGACCCAATTATACAAGTAACAAAAAAAAATATGAACAAAACATAAACCCTAGAAGAAGAAGAAAACCTGAGTGAGACCGCCTTCCAAATCAGCAACGGGTTTGATTTACTTGAGAAAACGCCGACGATGGACTCAATTACACACCGTCTTCCTCGGGTTTGAGCTGGGAGAAGCGGCTTGCCGGAGCAAGGTGGGAACGGCGGAAAATTTCTGGAGAGGGAGAAAACAGAAAAAAAGGGATGAAATGTGTTTGGAAACTTTCTGTATTTTTTGTTTAAAAAACGGGCTGAATTGATTAGTTTAGTAAATTGGTATCAGGAACGGTATATTATTTCCCGTTCTGTTTTGGCAGACTTTAGAGAACGGTATATTAAATACCGTTCTGTTTCGGTAGACTTTATAGAATGGTATATTAAATACCATTTTGTATCGGTGGACTTTCCAGAATGGTATTTTGTTACCGTTCTGTATCGGTGATTACATCCAGAAGGGTTTTAAAGATACCGTTCTGGAAAGTAAAAATATGGGCGGCAAAAATTTTCCTTTATGTGGTAATAAATTGGACAAGACTTTTGAGAAAGGTACTATACAAACCTTTCTTGATTGGCGTATATTCTAGAAGGGTATTTAAAATAACGTTCTGGAAAGTTATACTTTCCAGAAGGGTTTTACAGTACCGTTCTGGTATGTTCACTTTCCAGAACGTTATTTAAATTCCGTTCTGGATTGACTCATAATCCAGAACGTTTTTCATTAACCGTTTTGGAATATCTAATTTCCAGAACAGTATTTGAATATTGTTCTGGAAAGTGAACATTCTAGAATGGTAATTTCAAATACCGTAAAGACTAATCCAGAACAGAATTTTAAATACCCTTCTAGATGCACCAGTATGTTCTGTTCTAGAATGCAGTTTCTGCACTAGTGAACCAAGATAAAACTCCATTACAATAAATATTGACTTTCGTCCAAGACCTCGCCACACCATACTCTTTCATAAACCAAACATACGTTCTTTGGTCATCGGTTTCCCTATCCACCAAACAAAGACATCCCCCAAAAACCACACGCGCATTTGTTGAAAACTCGCTAACCACATTGACACCAACAGGTGGAGTGATTTCGAAATATGCCTCGGTATCCAAATCTAAAGCAATTATTATAAACTCCAGCTTTCCAAATTCACTCATCTTATAATGCAGCCAATGGATAGCCCCGTTGAAAAAACATCCGCAGGGGATGCAAATTACTGAATTACCATAAGGCGAGGTCTTGAGCCTTTTCCAGACACCCGTTTTCCCAGAGTACACATATGCACCATCACATATGTTAGGCACGAATGGTCCATCATAATTCAAATCGCAATAAGAAAGTACAACCACCTTATAATCATCTCTGACACTATAATACCCATATCCACATGCGACATGGATAATCTCACCCTTAACAAGAGGTGGAGGAAGTAGTCCCACCTACTCCAGAGTAATGGGTTAACAAAAACCATCCCAACAGTTAGATTGAGTAGCAGTAATAACCCATCGCATGAACCCAAAACCAATCTGCACACACTTGGAAAGTCGAGCTCTCGTGAAACAGTGTTAATGTTGCCTTTTATGATTTCGATGGAGCGAATGGTGTTAGATGGGGTGATGAGAGTGAGATATTCTTGGCGGGGTATTTCTCGAGCGAGGTGGAATTTGATGAACTTTGGGGTGGAGAGCAAGTTGCACCATGTTTTTTATAAAGACCTGAGCCTGCCTATCGATTTTGTAGGGAGGCGTAAGAATATGTCCATCAAGATTTCTTGGTGAAGATCCATTTTTTTGTTCAAGACTTTGTAGAGGTTTGAAAGGGATAATGTTTGCTTCTGCGAGGCAGGGGAACGCGGGACTTTTTTTTGTTCAATATTTACTATTATAGACATCGTTTATTACTAGCAACCGGCTTTAGTTGTCTAATAAAACTTATGAGCATCGGTCTTTTTTGTAGAACCGATGCACATAGTCGTGAAGTTCGGAAATTTTTGGGCGAGGGAGAGATTCAAACCCGCGTGGCTCGTAGCCTCTGAAAAGTCCAATTTTGCCCCTAAAGACACAAAAACTAGGTTTTTGAATTAAATTTCAGTCCAAAATTTTCATATTTCCCACTCCAGAAACCTGCCAGATACTCAGAAGTAACATTTTGGAAAAGTTTGGATGATTCATTCAACCTCACCTGCTGTTCGCCGTGGGTTCCCCGTTGCATGCTGTTCGCCGTAGATTCCCTGTCGCCTGGTTTTCATCCTCTCCTGCTATAAATTGCGCAAGAATGTATGTTTTAGTACTTGTTCAAGTTGTTAATTAACATGTTTAGGTATTGTTTAGGTGTAGAAAATTAAATTCTCTGAGTTGGTAATTGGGGTTGGAACCAAGAAATTCAAAGGTCTCGGACCTTTCAGATAGGACCGAGACCTTTAAAGTAGGATCTTTCATGTTGATTAGGTATTTTTCAGTATTTATGTTTAAGACCGGACCTCTGAATTCCATCCATAACCAATGTTTATAACAGGTTTAATTATCATATTAAATTTAGTTGCTGCCTATTGAAAAATATGGGAAAAATTAATTCACACACCCACATGAGGATCATCGGTGAACGTACTTTGAGGGATATATATAGAGCCCATATGTAGTGAATTAGTGTATGGTAGATACCATTTATTTGATGAATAATTTCACTGTCGTATTTTGGACATCCTATTCACAAGCCATTTGAACCATCTTGAACTATATGTTATGCAGTAAGTACCTTCACAAAAGTTGTTGATATGCTTCTTAGTTGTCTCTAGCTGCTAGAATCATCTAAGTATCTGTTTTCACTCTTATAATCTGTTTAAAGCTTTTGGTGTCTTCACAGTAGTTGTCGATTGATGTGTTAGCTTTCATCGCAGTATAAATTATATTTTTCATCTAATGTTTTCAGAATTTTATCAACTAATGGCACAGAGTAATGACTGATTCATCGAGCACCCACTGTGAACATGAGTCTGAGTCTGTGAAAAGAAGATCTAGAGGCTCAACGACATGCATTAAAATGAAAGCCAAGCCGTCAGATCAAAAGCATGTCGATTTCGATGATAACAATAAACCCATCGGGAACAATGCTGCCGCTTTAAAAAATTACCTAGGTTCTCTAGTTTGGTCGCATGTAGATATTAACATCGACAAGTGGAAACACGTCGAGAGTGGTCTGAAGGATGTGATTTGGGAGGATTTACAGGTATATACTAATCAACTTTTTATAGTAAATCATATGTTGATGAATACACCTGTTTCTTATTTATTCATAAAGAGTTCAATATCGAAGGGGATGAAAAGAAGAAGCACTTCCTGAAGGTTACGCGACTGAGGTGGACCGCTTTAAAGTCGCGGTTAGTGCGTGACTTCATAAAGAGTAAACACCCAAAATATGATCATCCATCCCAGTTATATCCATCCATCATAGCTGATCATTGGGAGAAATTCGTTAATGATCATCAATCTGAAGAATTCAAGGCATGTACAGTGTATTACCTTTTTAAAAAAAAATCACCAGAAATATATATTTAATATTTTCCTAAAACTTTTTTACCAGGAAAAGAGTAGGAAAGCTCGGGAGAGCAAGTCTAACAACCAGCATCCACACTTTTTAGGACCAGGTGGATATGCTAGTGCGAAAGCTAATTGGGTTATATCAGACCCTCTCTCGTTTCCGTCTTCATGTGCATCACTCAGCTCGAGTATAGCACCGAATGATCAAAGCTTGGAGTGGGATCGAGCAAGAATTAAGAAGGACGAAAAGGGAAATTATGATATCACGAATGAGCAAAACAAAGGGGGTGGTTGATAAAACGATAATTATATATTTTGTAAGAATATATATTTTTGGAAGTATTTATATTAAATGATGTTTATCATTTCTTGAAATATGTTGAGAAGGCTCGAGAAGTCAGCGAAGGGACGTTTCTACCACAGAGGCACGATGACATATTGAATGCGTCTCTAGGGAAGAAGGAGCACCCGGGTCGGGTGCGAAGTGTTGGTATCCACGTGAACGTGAGGTCTCTTTTTGGTCGACCGAGTCAGACAAGCAGGAGACAGAGTGGAGTGGTGTCAGTGGATGAGGTGAGGGCAGCTCTGACACAAGAAACCACGCAGCAGATGCAGGGCAAGTTTGATGCTCTACAAGCACAATTCAACCGGTTGTATGAGCAAGTGAATAACAAAGGTCCGCAGACTCCAGTTATTCACCACAACATGCCATCAAGAGTTGACGAGCGGGCTGACTTCCAAACGCCGATGCAAGGTGATCCACATAGTAGTTGCCAATCGGTTGGTGCGACTCCATTTCCTATGGTTGAGGTATAAATTAGATGTAATTTAATTTCACAAACCTACTCATTTTATTTAGACCATTAACTTAAGGCTACTTTGAGTAATAGAGTCTGACCGAGTGCCGCCTGGCCCTGTCCATTTTGGGGGATATAAAAGTTGTTGCCAATGGGATGGTTTACCCAACCAATGATGACACGATAGTGCATATTCATAAGGTGTCACCCGGTCATGTCAAGGTCTCAGTAGATGAAACTGTCGAGGGTGAAACAGTACTTCTTCTACCGGTGACGGCTCATCAAGAAATGCGGCACGTGAGTGAAGTGTTAGGTAGCTTTTTGCAGTGGCCGGTCAGATTGGTTCTGTCAAGAGAGGTAATATATGTTTTCATTTCACCAATTATTTATTCAGTTTTAGTATGCTCAATCATGGCCATATGTACAGGAACTTACAAGGCCATATCAAAAGAAACAGAGAACAAGTCTCATGGAGACAAGTGGTGAGCAATCTTCAACAAAAACAAGGCCACCTCTTGTTGATAACGTAGTCTTGGAGACTCTTGGAGCTAATTGCAAAGAGCTACACAACTTGATTCTATCGAAGCCCGTGCATATGGACCATGTATCTATGGACTTAGAGAAAACATATTCGAAGCCTGTTCATAATGGGGTGGATTAGTGTTGTTGTTGTGAAAGTCTTTGCACGATACGAGCTTTCTTTTTCCTTATCAGTTAGTTCAATATTTAGCTTAAATTTAGCTTTGAATCTACTAATGAATTAGAGGTGTATTCGTGGGTTGGCTAAGAGTGTTTGTGCTGGTGCCTTCAGATTTCTTTGTCCAGCGAAGATCTTCAAAAAAATTATATTAAATGACCCGACTGCTGTGATGACATACATAAGTGATGCCTTCGGTGAAATGTTTAGCAGGACATTCATTCTAGCACCATACCTAGACGAGTAAATAGAGACTATTTCTTGTTATTTCTTCCTTTACTCCTTTACAATTATTATAATTTATAAAGATAATTAATCTTTGTGCTTATGAAGATGTGTAGTGACGACTGGGTGCTGCTAGTGATGTTTCCTCTCAAGAATCTGGTTTTTATTTTAGATCCAAAAGGATACAAGAGGGACTTGGATATCAAGACACATGTTAATACATAAGTAACAATTTTCCCCCTATATTTGTGTTTCTTATTTTTTGAAAAGGTAACTTGCTGTACTTTTTGACAATAACATCATAAAAAACAATTCACTTTCAGATCTTTATTATCAATGTAGTAATGTACTGATTATTTTTTGTGGGCAGTTGTTTCGTTGGCAACTTGTTTCATAGCATTAATGTAATTTTGCTATTTTCCACAACTTGATTCTTTCTAGAGCCTAGTTTGTGTGTTTTCATTCATAAAACCGCTTGAAGTTCTTCATTGGATGTAATATAAGATTAGATGGTTCATCCGCTCATTTTGGTTTTAAAACTGTAAATGTTTAATATATAGATAGCAATTTCTTATTATTTATTGAAATAATACTTTGCGTGTTATTAACTGCTTGAGTGCAATGATTACTATTTGCAGAGCAGTTCAGACCTATTGGTCAACAAAAGGAAAAAGAGGAAGAAACATGGTGTGGAATAATCTGCCGGTAAGTTATTTTTATGGTATTAACAATAAAATTTATCGGTTACCCTAGTACGTAAATTAGTAAAGTTCTTCGACCCTTTTCATTTTGACTCACCGATAGATCTATTGATATGCAGATATTGATCTGCTGTCATATGATTTTTGTAGTATAATTAACAACGAGGAGGCAATGGTTATTATGTCATGAGGTATATGTATGACATTTCCTCCCAAGTGGGTATGAATTCTTCCTTAGATAAGGTACATGTAAACTCATTTTTTAGTAGTAAAAATTACTGAATATTTTTTAAACTCCAAACCTAAAATTCATTTTTTAAATGACAAGTTGAAATTTTGAATCAGAATGTGTAGGACTCATTTGGATTTGAACCATACGAGCAAGAAACAATCGACAAAATTCGTGAGATATGGGCAGAATACATTACTCGGTAAATTACTCGTATATATGTATTTTTTTCTTAGTTTTAATTAATTTTTATCAGTTATTAAGTAATTTATTTTGTAACTTGGTGCAGAGCATTATGAGGACATCGGTGGATTTCCTGTGGATTTTCTTAGTTATTAATGTGACTTTTATTCATTCACAGGGAAAAGCATGGAATGACAGACAAATAGCAGTAAAGAGGTTGTCTAAGGACTCAGAGTTGTAATTCAAGAACAAGGTGTTGTTCATAGCCAAACTTCAACACAATAATGGAGGAAAGGCTCTGGGGATTCTCCTTTTGAAGGAAACGAGATGCTTCTTATTTACGAGATTTGTGTTGTTGAACATGATAGATTCTATGAGGTTGGAGTTTGTTTGATACTTGTGCGATGAAAATAATTAATTCAACTTGAGTTTTATTAGATAGGATGAGAATTTCTGCATTTGAATTATTTATTATTGAATAAAATACTTTTTCTATATTAAATTAATTTTTTGCAAATGGTAATTGTCAATTTTCTGGACAGGTTTCAAAATAAAATTTTTGAAATTCTGGAAATTTTTTATCAAACAATTTGTGCATTGGTTTATGCAAACCAATGCATATAAACAGATTTAAGAATCGGTTTTTAACGTTGTTATATACAGCGCTTCTTGACAACAAAACCGATGCATTTAAGTAAAGAATCGATATCGATTACTCAATAATGACCGATGCCTATAGGTAACTAAAGGCATCGGTTATGTAGAAAACAAACCGATGCCTATAGTTAACCTGTACGCATCGGTTGTGAGATACAAACCGATGCCTAAATCTCACTACGAGGCATCGGTGCTTTCAAAAAAACTGATGCGTATACATAGACATTAAGCACCGGTTACATGTCAAAGCCGATGCCAATAGGTAAACTATAAGCATCGATTGTGTTGAAAATACTGATGCCTTTAGAGCACATTAGGCATCGGTTTTTGTAGAATAAAAACGATTCTTATAGTGTACCTATAGGCATCGGTTGTTTTCCAAAAACCGATGCCTTAGAGGACATTAGGCATCGGTTGTAGAATAAAATTTATGCCTATAGCTACAATATAGGCATCAGTTGTTTTACAAAAAACCGATGCATTTAGTGAAAATTAGGCATCGATTTATAATCAAAACCGATGCATATAGTGTACCTATAGGCATTGGTTGTTTCACAATAACCGATGCCTTTAGTGACTGTATATATACATTAGGCATCGGCTTGTGATGACTATATGCATCGGTTATGGTCAAACAACCGATGCATATGTCTATTATATGCATCGGTTGTAAAACTGATGCCTAAAGTCCAGGTTATAGTCGTCAGCCTAATAGGCATCGGTTGTAAAACCGATGCCTATTAGCAAAAACACTCGATGCTGTTGGGGGTTTTCTGTAGTAGTGCCTCTAAGTCGGTCCCCTCGTCCTTGCCCCGGCTAAGGTCTATCCACGCTCAAACCATTAATCGGCTCCCTACTAGCCTCAATCATCTATGAATATCTTTGACAAACAAAGTCTAAAAAGGAAAAGAGAAAAGTGCAAGGGTTGCAAGTTTATTACATAATAACTTCAAGGATTTATAACGTATCCTTGCTTATTCATCATTTTTTCTTTTTTTTATTATAATTTTTTTCTTTTCTTTTCTCTCTTTTTTTTGGTATATACAATACAAGGAGAATTCATCGGCTCTGATCACTCGTTGTTACTAGCAACTTACAATATTCTCGATCGAGCACATGGAGCAATTGGCGACTCCAAAGAACAAAATGAAAATCCTATAGAGAGTGTTCGATGATGAGGCAAGTTGAGGCACTAGTTCTATATTGAGCTCAAGGATAGCACGAAGCTAAAGCCAAACAAAGTCTCCAACATATCAAATTACAGTACACTAAATCCGATCGAAATTCTAAACTTCCTAGTCAAGTCATCAAAACGCGTCACTTCGCCAAAGTTTCAAGCAATATAACGCACATAGTTCTCGAATTATCACAATCATGCATACAAACAATCGTAAAAACCTAAGGCGAACTCTAACCACCCCACACTTAAAGCCTAGCAATGTCCTTATTGCAAATTAAGTTAGAAAAACATTAAAAAAGTGTAGGGAAAAGAAAACGCCCCTATTTCGAGCTTGTGATGACGCGGTCGTGCATAAGTCCTCTTCCGGGAGTCGAGGCAAGCTATCTACAATAAATTACACATGGGGGATTGCAAAAACAAACTACTTACAAAAAGTGAAAATCTTTTTGGGAGTTTCGAAATATTTATTCTATTCGGATTTTTTTCTTTTTTTATATACAAAAGCACTATAAATATTTTTTTATTTTGTTTTTGGATTTCTCAAGAGTTAGATAAGAAATAAAAGAACATAATCGAATCAAAATAAAACAAACAAAAATAACGTGCAAGTCTTATGAAAACAAAATAAAAAACAAGGATAATAGGAGAATCAATGACGTCTCCTACGCCGGGGTTGGAGCTTTGTGTCCTCTCCTCTTTGTCCTCCTATTCTTCCTCGTTTCCTTTTCCTTTTCCTTCATTCTCCTTGTCTCGATGCAACCGGCTCGCGATCAACAAGAGCCGGCTATGGAGAGAGCGATGTGCCCAGTCGATCCTTGCTTTCCCCGCGTTGAGATGATCGAACTGAGCAAATACTTGTTGTTGGAACTCGTGCAAACTCATATCGTGACCCGATCCGGTGCTCGGGACTCCGTAATGCGGGATTGCCACATGACACATGCTCGCTCCGAAAGGCATGCCCGAATAGGTGTTCGGGGCTTCTTCGGACTCGATCCCCTCATTGCGCTGCCGATCATATTCGTCTTCTTCTTCTTGTTCTTGGCTACGGTGGCGGGGGTGTTAGGGGTTCACCGGGATCTTCAGCATCTTCTAAACCAACTCTAACGGCTCGAGTCTCTCCAAATTGTCCACCTCGGGATTGAACCCGAAGTGACCGGCTAGCAAACTGATCATGGGCCCTATTCCGACCCTAGCTATACTCCTGCCTCTTATTTTCCGGATCCCACAAATCGTGGCACGGAGATAGGGATAAAAGGGGACTTAAAGACCATGGTTCAAACACCAAAGCATGTATACCTTGTCCTGGGTAAGGTTAGTGCTCTCGTGCTTGCCCATCACGATAATAGCGCTAAATTGGTGATAGCCGAGGCCTGGAACCGAGAAGTACCACATCCGTCCGTGATCATCGCCCAAAATTATGTTTGGGCATATTCACTTGGACGCTCATCCCACAACTCTTGGCAATTAAGTCTGAGTACCACTTGGAGAACCTCTTGGTGATCCAATGCTCGTTCCCTTCAAGTCGAACGGTGAATTTTGTGGCCTCGCGGGCCCAATAGGTAGTGAAGAACTCGAGCATCAGCTCTCGGTAGGCCAGCGCCCGGAGGGATGCAACTTGGAGAGTGCTCAAAGCATGGATGAAATGGAGCATCCATGCCCCAAATCCTTTATAATCCCCATTTGCCACCCACTCGTCGAGGTGACCAAGATTGACGAAGCACTAAACGGCGAAGTTTCATTGGGAAAGAGTTCCCCCTAGGCTTTGAAATAAATGGGGAGGGGGCGCCGTAATTATGGGCGAGGTTGGGATAGGGGACATCGTCATCAAAATTTTAGGCCATGGAAATGTGTTAGGAAATGACTAGGAGAAAATGAGGAAATGTGTTTAAAAGTTTAAAGAATCGAAAGGAACGATCAAAATGAAAAAAACGAGGGAGTTTTAAATAAAAAAGTTCATTGAGGCATTTCCTCGAACACATGGTAAGAAAGGGTTTTGAATAAGTGATTTGAAGGAAATTTGAAACCCAAACTCACCCAAACGCATACAATCAATCAAACGAAGCTTCAAGGAATTCGTTCTAGCGAATTACCTTAAAAGATGCCTCGGATTTAGAACCAAAGACCGAATTGCAACCCCCAAACTCCTAGTGTTGAAAATGGAAAGAATTAAGAAAGGTTCCCGTGCAATTGAGTGGAAGAAGGAAGAATATCGCTGGTTGGGTTGGTTGTCGATCGACTCCATTTCTCTCTTTTTTTTTTTATATTATTCTCGCTCTTTTTTCTTCTCTTTTTTTTTGCTTGCTATGCGTACTCGAAATGGGGGAGAATGGGCTGTATCGACTGCTTTATAACTGTCCCACTGGGTTCGCTTTAATGCGGCATTCGATCGACCGACATTTCAGTCAATCGACTGAAGGTCTGTCGATCGACTGCTCCTTGCAAAACTTGGGGCTACTGTCCTCCAGTCGATTTAGGGCGTTGGAGTGGATTGGGCTTTCGATCGACTGAGAGACCAATCGATCTACTTCTCTTTGCAAACTCGGGGAGCTACCGCCCGTCAGTCGATTTCATCATGCTCAGTCGATCTCTCGGTCGATCGACTGCCCACCATTCGATCGACTGGGTTGCAGTCGATCGACTGCAATAGTATAGCCACTTCCACATTTTCGATCTCCTTCTTTCCTAAACATCCATGGTTGCACCTGCACAAACCTAAAAACATTAGTTAACGCAAGTAAAGAAAGGATGTACACAAATTAAAAATAAAAATAAGAAAGGTTTAAAAAATCATGGGTTGCCTCCCATGTAATGCGTTTGTTTAAATTTGTTCACTCGAATATCCTTCATTGATTAGATGACTCGCGGCTCATCTCCCAAGTTCTCCTTCTCTACGGTCAATCGGTCCTCATTATTCATGGAAAGCTCGGCGAAGATGGTCACGGTTTAGTTTCTCCTTCTCCTAAGTAAACTTGATTGATATGTCTCGGGTGGGTCTTAAGCTCCGGCTCCGGTGTAGTGCCTGGTTCCATGCTCGCTCTCTCAAATATCCCCTTCACTCCCTCTGATAGAAACGTTAACCATTCGTCGTCCTCGACAACCTCATCCTCAACTCATTCGCAATCCTCCTCAACCACTTCTTCAATTCGGTCAATCATCGCATAATCAACTTGAAAGAGGATGGGAAAATGACACTTAAGTCGTGGGTCAAAAAATTCACCGTTTCCCCCAAAACTGATAATGCCAACTTCCCGTTCTTCACATCTATCATGGTGTTTGTGGTTGCCATGAATGGCAGTCCAATATCATGGACTCACAGCTTTCGTTGCTCACTTCTCCAACATCTAAAACCACAAAATCCACAGGGAGGATGAGGCCTCCCACCCGCACTAACACATCCTCGACTACCCCCTTCGAATACCGAATTGATTGATCGGCCAATTGCAAGCTCATCCTCGATTCTTGAGATTGCCTAAATCCAATTGTTTAAAGATAGAGTAGGGCATCAAATTAATCCCCGCGCCGAGGTCTAGCATCTCTTGTGTTTCCTTTCCATTCTCGAGAGTGATCTTTATACAAAAACTTCCCAGATCGCCCTCATTAGGTGGAAGAGGGTCGCTATAAATGATGCTCGCCGCATTGGATATGCACACCGTCTCGTTGTCCTCGAACCATCACTTCTTAGACGTCAACTCTTTGAAGAACTTGGTGTATGCGGGCACTTTTTGGATAATATCGATCAAGGGAAGGTTAACGTCTACCTTGGACAACATCTTGTATAGTTCAAGAAATTGGGCGTCTCGCTTCGTCGGTCAGACACGACTCGGGAATCGGATCGGCGGTCGGAACGACATTGAGAATTTATGTAATCCCCCGTTATCCTCGGTATCCTTTGCTTTAACACTTGAAGAGGACGTAGGTGGGCTTGGAATGGCCACGGGCTCATCCGAGTCTTGCACGGTCAACTCATCCACAACTTGGAGTGAAAGCATGGGATCATTGATGGGATGGGTAACCTTGTTCTCTACCACCTTATCGCTTCAAAGAACCGTCATGGCTTGATCTTGAAACGAGTGACTCGGTAGCTTTCCCTTGTCACGTGATTGCTTAAGCTCGTTAAAATTCATTGCTATTAGCCCCACTTGTGTCTCTAAGCTCGCGAGCCATTTGTTCAATTGTTGGATAGAGACCAAAAGTTCGGCCAAGATGGACTCCATGCTCGGTTGGCGTGACGTCGAATTGTCTTTTGGGGCCAGAAATGATGCTTGAGAAAGTAGAAACGGTGGTTGTCATGCATTGAATGGGGCTTGAGGCCGTGGTTGTTGCACCAGAGGCCCGGGTGGGATTTGAGCATTGTTCGTGTCCCTCCACCCAAAGTTAGGGTGGTTCCTCTACCCGGGGCTGTACGCTTGAGAATAAGAATTGTTTTGTCATTGGTCCCACTTCCTTGGGCTTGGTAACCTTGGACCGCGAACGCTTTCTCGTCGAGCTCACTACATTGTCCATAAGTCATTGGGCACGCACTAGCTCCATGACCCGAGATGCCGCACGTGGAGCACATCTCCATCTATCCCGATATCGGCAATCTCACGGGCCTACTCGGGCTCATCCTTTGTCCAAACTTCCTTCATTTTCTCCTTGCGCTCCAACTTACTCATTTGATGATCATCAGCAGCCATATTCAAAAATATATCATACAACTCCCTTGTCGAGCGACCCGCTAGGTTTCCACCAGCGGTATAGTTGACCATGCATTTAGACGCAAACATCAAGACTTTGTGAAATAATTGGTTCAATAAATCGCCATTGAACCAAATATGAGGGCACTTCGTAATATAGCCCTTGAAATGTTCCCATGCCTTGTAGAAGGTCTCATCACTTTCTTGACAAACGAAGCGATCTTTGCTCGGAAGTCAGTCGTCTTGTCTTGGGAATAATACTCCTCCATGAACCTCTCAGTCACCATGTCCCAATTAGTGAGGGAATCGGTCATGTGGTTTTGAGTTGTGTGTATTTTTGTGTCACATTTGTGAAGAAGTTTGTGCCTTTTTCTTTTTTCTTCTATCTAAGGTGTGCAGTTATAGAGTTTTGAAATTGGCGTTACAATTGATATTTGAAAAAAAAAAATTTATATCCACACTTGTTATATATTTAAATTTATATCTAAGGAGTGACCAATTCTGCTATTATGGTTTCTTATTTTCAAAAGGTTAACATCTTATAAACTCTTTTTTTTTTAAATCTTTTTATATTTGTTATTCTTTTTTTTTTCAGAAGACGTGCTCTATATGTTTGTCATCTATGAGACGAGGAGACGGGCAGGCTATATTCACCGCAGAGTGTTTACACTCTTTTCATTTCTAGTGCGTCGCCTCAAATTGAAAGCACGAAAACAAAATTTGCTCAGTCTGCAGAGCCAAGTGGAGCGAAATTCCCATGCAGGGCTCGAACCTTGATTCTCCACTCGGACGAGCACAGATTCATAATGGTTCATCTGCTTTTGTCGAGAGACCGAGTACGTAATGAGCCTTTACTTAAGACAGGCCAAAGAGTCAACTCAAGGCCTAAGTTTTGTTTGGTCGATAAATTTCGGAAGAAAAGTGATGTTGGGAGTCAAGATCATGTCAAATTTCGTAGAGTTCACATCCGTCTTATTATTCGTATCAAGTGTCCAACTCCTTGCGCAACTTACTAATGTCGTGTTTTTCAATTGACTTGAAATGAGCTAAATATTTTATGAATATGTATCATATTGACACTTATTAGTTTTAATATAAAATATGGTTTATTTTCACTGAGAGTATTAGTTTTTATAATTGTATTTGTATTTAATTTGTATTTTCATTTCTTTTTTTTTATTTTTTACTACTTTCTAGAAGGTATTTTCAAGAACCGCCGTAAATTGTATGTTCTGGAAAACAGACTTTCTAGAAGGTATTTTTCAAGAACCGTCGTAGAACCACCACCGTAAGCATTTACGGCAGTTCTTAAACCGCCGTAAAAAGTATCACTTTCTACGACGGTTCTTGAAAAATCGTCGTAAAAAGCCCAACTTTCTACGACAGTTTTAGAACAACCACCGTAAAAATTTACGGCAGTCGATATATTAGCGGTTCAAAAAACGTCGTTAAAAATGCCTAAAAACCGCCTTTTAAACCCTTTTGTGCAGTAATGATGGTTCATGGGGCAAGTTCCGCATTTTTCTAGAAAAGACACATACACTGTGGTACGTGGTTCTTCTATTATTAATTTTCTTATTTTTCATCAGCACATTTTCATAGGATTCAGACCTTATTGGAGTGAGACGATAAAAAGAAAAGTCAAAGTTTCAAATTTTAAAAAGTTTGAAAGCCAAGGGAAAAAAATTCCAATCGAACGAATTAATTTTCTAGTCCTACGTCGTGTCAACTCATCAGCTAAAATGGCAAAAAAACTAACGTTAACTACGAAAACTGCTTCCTACGAGTCGAGAACAGTCAACCTTGTAAATTACAAAACATTAATATACCATCAAGGCACCAATTAGCTTTCTTCTTTATACAAAAGACCAAATACCACCCCAACACTCCCTCCCACCTTCCCACCCCCCATCATTAAGTTGTGAAATAATTTCAACGAAAATGTAAAAACATTCAAACCATTGCTAATTAGGGAAACGAATTGACTCAACTACCATTTTTAGACTCATAAACTCATTATGAAAAGACAAGGTAATCTATGAGAACATAAAACCTAGAAGCTGGTTCTTAAAAATAGTAATTCATATAATCATATTGCCAAAGGTAATGCCTAAATTGTTTGATCTCAAACGATACGTGCAAGCCGCAGTTAACAGTCCATATCTTCATACAACAGTACAATACAAACAAAAACCCGAGTGCTGTTGGTGTAAACCAAATTCATTAAATTATAAATATATTCCAAAAGTCATTTAGTTGAAGAGACATGTCATATTGTTTAAGAGACATGTCTAATACTTCAAGAGTCATGTCATTTAGTTTAAGAGACATGTCTTATACTTTAAGAGTCATGTCTTATAATTGAAGAGTCATGTTTTTTCATGTACTATAAATAGGAATGCATGATGTAACGTTTATATATCAAAATTATAACAAGCAAATAAGAAATATAATTCAAGTTCTATTCTTCATTTTTCAAAATATATTTTCTTCAAACTGGTATCAGAGCCAAGTTAAAAAAAAAGTGAGAAGTTAAAAAAAGGAGAGAAAAAAAATGTCTAGCCAACTTGTTTCTCTTATCACTCGCTTCAATGGTGAAAAATTCGATTATTGGAGTAATCTTATGAGATTATGTCTAGAATCTCAAGATTTATGGAGCGTCATCGAAGAAGGTGTAAGAGCACCTGATGATGTATCAACACTAACTGCTGCTCAAAGAGATGTCTTGAAGAGCACAAAACAAAAGGATCGAAAAGCACTTTTCCAAATTTATCAAGCACTTGAAATTCCTATTTATGAAAGAATTTCAAAAGTTGCAAGTTCTCAAGATGCATGGAGGGTGTTGGGGACAACCTATTCTGGACAAGATCAAGTTAAGAAAGTTCGTCTACAATCTATACGAGCAAAATTCGAGAAGTTAGAGATGCGTGACAATGAGAAGATCTCGGAATATTTCACCCGAGTGACTTCTGTGTCTAATCAAATGGTGAAGTCCTAGAAGCTCAAAGAGTGGTTGAAAAAATCTTACGAAGTATGCCAAGTAAATTTGACCACATTGTTGTGGCTATTGAGGAGTCACAAGATATAACCTCAATGTCCATAGAAGGCTTACAAGGAAGATTGGAGGCTCACGAGGTTAGAATTATTCAACGAAATCCTCAAATTAATTCTACGCAAGATCAAGCCTTAAAATCCCAATTCTCTTCTACTGGAGGCCGTGGATTTTATCGTGATCAAGGAAGAGGTTGTAATCAAAGAAGTGGTGGTAGACATTCGTACGGCCAACAAATACAAGAAAAACGAAACGATGAGTCTCAAAAGATGGAAAGATAATCTTTCCAAAATAATCAAAGAGGCGGAGGCCGAGGTACCTACAAATGTAGGAAATCTTATATTGAGTGTGATCACTGCCATAAACCTGGTCACAGAATATATAATTGTTGGGAGAAATATCCGGAGAAAAAACGCGAGACAGGGTTTCTACATCAAAATAAAGTTGAAACTTCTGAAACTTCATTGATTGCTTCTGATGGAAATGTCGAGAATATTTGGTACTTGGATAGTGGTGCAAGTCGACATGTGACAGGAAACAAAGATTTGTTTTCAACACTTGAAGAGGCGAATCATGGCCAAGTGACTATTGGAGATGCCAAGTCATACAAAATCCAAGGTGTTGGAGAAATATCTTTCAAGACGAAGAACGGAAAAATTGAAAAAATGTCAGAAGTGTTCTATGTCCCTGGATTGCATAGTAATTTATTAAGCGTCGGGCATTTATTGAGAAAAGGCTTTGATATTCATTTTGCTGGAGATATGTGTATCATGAAATATAAAAATCATCATGTTGCAAATATCAAGTTGGGATCGAACAATTTGTTTCCTATCGAACTTGATGTAGTGAATGTCACCTGTTATCTCACTTTTGAAGATCATGTCTTGAAGTTGTGGAATGAAAGATTCGGGCACCTAAATTATCGATGTTTAAAGGAGTTGTCAAAGAGCTGCATGGTTCAAGGTTTGCCGAAAATCAATGTGATTAAGTGTATGAATAATGTCAGTTGGGAAAACAACACCGTGAATCTTTCCCATCTAAATCAAAGTGGCAATTGCAATCAGCTTTGGAGTTAGTGCACACCAATCTTTGTGGTCCTATGCAAGTACCATCGCTTGGAAGAGGTATATATTTCTTGTTGTTCGTCGATGAATATACAAGAAAAAGTTGGGTCTTTATTGTGAAAGAAAAATCCCAAACTCTTTCATGTTTCAAAGAGTTTAAACTTCAAGTTGAGAAATCGTCTGGCTTTCAAATACATGATTTATGAAGTGATCGTGGAGGATAATATGTATCCTCATTATTTGAAGAATTTTGCAAGAACCATGGGATCAGACATGAATTAACTGCTCGTTATACGCCGCAGCAAAATGGTGTCGCCGAGCGCAAGAATCGAACAATCATGGAAATGGTTCGATGCATGTTGAAGAAAAAAAATGTACCATTGGAGTTTTGGGCCGAAGCCGTGTCTTGTGCTGTTTTTTGATAAATAGGTCACCAACGAAGAAATTGGAGAGTTTAACTCCAAACGAGATTTTGTATGGCAAGAAACCGAATGTTAGTCACTTAAGAACATTTGGTTGTCTTGCATACTCACATGTTCCAAATGCATTGAGATCGAAATTTGATGATAAATCCGAAAAATGCATTTTCATCGACTATAGCCAGAAAACTAAATCATTCAAACTCTACAATCCAATGTCAAAGAAAGTCGTGATCAGCATAGATGTGCGCTTTGATGAAAAGGCATATTATGATTTTTCAGATTTTTCTGGGATACAAAATCAGACAATTCTTGAGATTGAAGGCGATGAATTCAACCTTTGCAATGTGACAATGATGAAGTTGTTGAGCCTTATCAAAATTCCCCGGAGTCAATATCAAGAAAAACGAGAAGTATGATGGATATTTACAATGAAACTAGAGAGGTGAATGCTGGTGATTATGTATATTTTGCATTCTTTGCGGGAGAAGATCCAATCTCATATGAAGAAGCCTCACAAAAGGAAAAGTGGATTGAGGCTATGAATGAAGAAATCAAGTCTATTGAGAAAAATGATACGTGGGAGCTCATGTTTTTGCCTTCAAACAAAACACCAATTGGCGTGAAATGGGTGTTCAAAATGAAGACCAACCTAGATGGCTCAATAAACAAATACAAAGCAAGATTGGTAGCAAAAGGCTACAAACAAAAAGAAGGTGAATACTTCAATGAGGTATTTGCTCCCGTCTCTCGACTTGATACTGTTCGATTGATTATCTCTCTTGCTGCTCAAAATGGATGGACGTTATTTCAAATGGACGTCAAATCAGCTTTCTTGAATGGTTTTCTTGAGGAAGAAATATACATTGAACAACCGCTGGGATTCGTAAAACAAGGAGAAGAAGATAAAGTCTACAAACTCAAGAAGGCGTTGTATGGGTTGAAATAATCGCCTCGTGCATGGTATGGACGTATTAATGAGTACCTCTTGAAATTTGGATTTGAAAGATGTCCATACGAGCACACACTTTACATAAAAAGAAATTATAATGGTGGTTTTATGATGGTGAGTTTGTATGTTGATGATCTTATTCTTACTGGAAATGATTTGGAAATGGTTATTGATTTCAAGAAATCGATGATGGATGAATTCGAGATGACTGATTTGGGAAAATTACATCATTTCTTGGGAATCAATGTTCAACAAACAAATGAAGGAATCTTTATCTCACAAGAGAAATATGCACATGAGATTTTGAAAAAATTCAAAATGGAGAATGCGAATCCTGTTGCAACCCCATGCATTACTGGTTTAAAGCTAAGCAAACAAGGTGAAGGAAGGCTTGTTGACACAACCATGTTTCGAAGTCTTGTTGGTAACTTGATGTATCTTACAGCAACGAGGCCTGATATTATGTTCACTGTAAGTTTGATTAGTAGGTTTATGGAGAAACCGTATTCAAATCATTGGGTGGCAGCAAAAAGAATTCTTCGTTATGTTAAAGGTACTATTGACTATGGTATTTTTTATGATGCTTGTGCACCTGTGAAACTCATTGGTTATACCGATAGTGACCTTTGAGGAAGTATTGATGATTCTAGAAGTACTTCGGGTTATGTGTTTAATTTGGGAAGCGGAGCAATCTCATGGTCATCGAAAAAGCAATCTATCGTGGCACTTTCTACTACTGAAGCGAAATATATCCCAGCATCTTTGGCTGGATGTCAAACTTTGTGGCTAAGAGGAGTTTTGGAAAAACTTAAGTTCAAGCAAAATGATCCAACTGTTCTATTTTGTGATAATAGTTCAGCCATTTTTGTTTCACGAGATCTTGTTTTGCATGGAAAAACAAAACATATACGGTTAAGATTTCACTTCTTGAGAGAGCTTGTCAATGAAGGAGAATTAAATCTGAATTATTGCCGAAGTGACGAGCAATTGGCCGATATTTTTACAAAACCACTTGGAGGACCCATTTTCTCAAGAAATGTTGAAGCTTTGGGAGTACGAAGCAAATTTGGTTTACGGGAGGCAATGTTGGTGTAAAACAAATTAATTAAATTATAAATATATTCCAAAAGTCATTTAGTTGAAGAGACATGTCATATTGTTTAAGAGACATGTCTCATACTTCAAGAGTCATGTCATTTAGTTAAGAGACATGTCTTACACTTTAAGAGTCATGTCTTATAATTAAAGAGTCATGTTTTTTCATGTATTATAAATAGGAATGCATGATGTAATGTTTATATATCAAAACTATAACAAGCAAATAAGAAATATAATTCAAGTTCTATTCTTCATTTTTCAAAATATATTTTCTTCAAGTGCACCATAATTATTCATTCTCTTTCCAATCAAATTAAATACTTATTTTGCCACCTTTCCAGAAAAAAAACAAAGTGTCTTATTACAATAATGTGTCTGTATATCTATATTTTAGTCAAACAAATCTCAGTTGAATTGATGTTAATCTAGCTAACAATTAATTGTACCATCAAAATGCATATTCAAATAATCAAAGATCTGAGCAACTATAAACAGCCATATGTAAACACAACAAGTGCCGATTCAAACACAGATATGGCAACAAACTAAATCAAGCAAATCCAAACTCATAATCAGTAGAATCATAAATATCAATCATATCTAACCTCGAGCTGATTATTTGAGAAATTCAGCACAACCAATGACTTGAGCCTTCCGAACGCCTCCGGCAAAATCCTCAGTAAATTCAAATTCTGAATCATGTGAGAAAAACCAAAACCAAATAAAAGTTAATTTTCACAATAATGAATCAATTTACAAAAATTAAAGTTCAGAGAGAAAAAGGGGGGAAATGGGAGCAAACTTACTTGGTTGTTGGGTATTCATGGCTATAATAAAATAAAGATTGAGGAAAAGGATGCTTTCTCATTCCATCTTCTGTGAATTTATACAGAGGAATTCGTGTATACAGATTTTACAAAACTGTTAACTATAAACAGGGAAACTAAACTCTAAAGATAAGAACAAATAATATTATCCTAAATTAAAAACTATCCTAACGTAAAAGATATCTGAATAATAATAATAATACCTCAACACCCTCCTGCAAGCTCACGGTCGATCTCGAACGAGCAGCTTGAAACGTAAATTCTTGAAACGAGAGGAACCAAGGGCTTTTGTAAATATGTTGGATATTTGATCAACAGACTTGACATGACGAACTACTAACTCTCCGGATCGAACCTGTTCGCGCAGAAAATAATAATCAATCTTTATGTGCTTGGAGCGTTGATGAAATACCAGATTAGCAGTAAGAAAAGTAGCACTAAGGTTATCATATAGAAGGATAGGCGGGCCAATAGAAGAGGAAAACATTTCTTGAAGCAATTGGCGAAGCCAAATCAACTTAGCTGATGCAAAGGCAATGGCCCGATATTCCGCCTCGGTGCTAGAACGAGCCACAACCTTTTGCTTTCGAGAGGACCAACTGAACAAGTTCCCTCCAAAATAAATAGAGAAACCATGCTGGGATCGACAATCATCAGGATCTGAAGCCCAACCGGCGTCAGTGAAGTAAAGTAAGCGTGAATCATGCGAATGACGAAAAAACAAGCCAGCATCAAGAGTCCCCTTAAGATAACGTAAAATTCATTTTACCGCGGCCCAATGGTGCTCAGATGGGCAATGCATAAATTGACAAACTTAATTGACAGAGTAGGAGATTTCAGGACGAGTAATAGTCACATATTGTAGTGCACCGACAATGCTCCGGTAGAGATGTAGATCAGCTAGTGGATCGCCTCCTATACGTAATCGGGACCCGGGTTCCACATGTGATGCTATAGGCTTTGCTCCCATCATATTGCTACGATCAAGAAAGTCCAAAATATACTTTCGTTGAGATAACAGAAGAGTGGATGAAGAACGGTGTACCTCAATACCCAAGAAAAAGTTGAGAGCACCTAAATCCTTCAAGGAGAAAACTGAATTTAGATACTTCACAAAATCATCAATGAAAGACGAATTTGATCCTGTAATTATGAGATCGTCAACATATATGAGTACATAAATAACATCTGAGCCATGGCGTTTAATGAATAAAGAGGTGTCCGAAATGCAAGGTTTAAAGCCATGTTGATGTAACGACTGCTGCAATTTCTGAAACCAGGCCCTTGGAGCTTGCTTAAGTCCGTAAATGGCCTTTTTAAGCTTACAAAAATATGTCGACCGATCAGACGCAATAAACCCTTTTGGTTAATCCATGTAAACCATCTCAGCTAAGTCACCATTCAAAAACGCATTATTAACATCAACTTGATGAAGTTGCCAATTCTAAGTTATGGCAATACTTAGAACAACTCTAATAGTCGTGGGCTTGATGACAGGGCTAAAAGTATCAAAGTAATCGACACCCTCTTCTTGTTAAACCCCTTTGCAACTAAACGCGCTTTGTACCGCTCAACAGAGCCATTTAATTTCCTTTTAATCCTGAAAACCCACTTACAACTCACAACATTAGCAAAACGAGGCCTGGGAACTAAGTCCCAAGTCCTATGAAACATTAAGGCATCAAATCCTAATTGCATAGCATGTTGCCAATTGGGATTTTTTGTGTCTTGTAAAAAAAGTTTTGGCTCAGATTCAAATAAGTCAGATTTTAAAGGATATTTAGTGATAGAAAAAAGCTTAGGTTTAAGAGAAGAGCTAGAGTCTCTCGTTACCATAGTATGCTTTGAATTTGCAGCAGGTCGGAAATACGTCGGGGCGTTTGGATATGGTTCGGCGGCTGAACTGGCTTCTGATGGAGACTGCTCCATCTTGGGAGTATAAGACGGTGGAAGACTTGAATTAGAAGATAACGGTGGCGTGAGTCCGTGAGCAATTGGAGAGAGTTCAGAATTTTGCATAGGCAAGAGGCCAGAAGTAGAAGGTGTGAGGCCAGAAGAGCTAGAAGAGGAGCTACTGGGTGTGAACCAGAAGACTGAACTGGCATAGAGGCCATAGATAAATCATGCTCACCAAAAGAATGAGGCGAACCAGTAGACTCAAGATGAGCCGTGATCGGCGGAGAAGAAGAACCAGGAAGTTCGACCAATGCATCAACTTGAAGAGTGTGAATAGGAAGTGACGAAAAGGTTGAAGTTTCCGACTGAGCTGATGAAATGTGATCAGGAAATGAAAAATTAGATTCGTCAAAAAATACATGCCTTGCAATATATGTACGAGAAGAACCAATATGATAACACAGATAACCCTTATGTTTTGCACTATAGCCTATAAAAATGCAGGGTAATGAATGAAATTCCAATTTAGTGTTGTTATAGGGACGAATATATGGATAACACAAGCAGCCAAATGATTTAAGAAATTGGTAATCTTTTTGACGATGATATAGGAAAATACAAGGAGATTTGTGTTTAAGAGTGGGCTTAATTGTCCTGTTATTGAGATAAATTGCAGTGTGAAAGCTTGCTCCCAAAAATCTATAGGCAATTTAGAATGAGCAAGAAGTGCAAGACCTTTTTCAACAATAATTCGATTACGCCTTTCGGAGGCGCCATTTTGCTCAGGTGTATAAGGGCATGAAATGCGATGTATAATACCATTATTTTCTAATAAGGATGACACATTATGATATTCACCCCCCAGTCGGATTGTAGAGATTTAATTTTTGTGGAGAATTGAGTTTCAATCATTGTCTTAAATTGAATGAAAGCCGATAACACTTGAGATTTATGAGTAAGAAAATAAGCCCAAATGAATTTTGTGCAATCATCAATAAACAAAACAAAGTACCGATTACCATTCATGGAAGATATAGGAGCAGGGCCCCATACATCCGAGTAAATTAAATCAAAAGGTTGTTCAACAGACACATGAGAATTACGTAAATGAAGTCGATGACTTTTACCTAACTGACAAGAACTACAAGGTAGCAACAATTTATTTGTAGAAATAGGTAAATTATAATCAGATAAAAGACGACGCAAGACAGATTCATGTGGATGAGCGAGGCGATGATGCCAACAAGTAGAAGATGCGCGTTCACCCACAAAGACACTATGACAAGAAGATAACGGACTAGAAGGAAGCCGATATAATCCATTCTCAACGACCCCCTTGAGTATAACCCGACCCTGCAAGTTCTTAACATAGCCAACATTAGCATGAAACTCAAGGATAACATTATTATCTTTGCATAACTGAGAAACACTAATGAGATTTTTGGAGATTTTGGGAACAACAAGGATATTTTTGAGGGGCAGAGAATTAGAAATATGTTGAGATTTAGAAACATGCTTAGCAGTTAAAACTGATTGACCTATATGAGAAATAGGGAGAGACTGACCATTCCCAACAACCAAGTTGTCAGTACCAGTATACTCTGATTGGATACTCATGTTTCCAAGATCAGCAGCTACATGGTTCGTTGCACCTGAGTCCACAACCCACAGATCAGTGAGAGTAGATGAACTATTGCTTGAGGCAATGTGCGCTTGCTTGAAGTTGAATGCTGGTTTCTTCAGCGACTACTTATCATGATGGCGAGTTGGTGGGAAGTTACTCATGTTAAGACGCTGATAGAAGTTTCGGGCCTCATGAAAAGGCTTGGAGCAGATCTAACACTGAACTTTTGGACGAGTAGGTGCATGAGCTTGACCCGAGCGGCTAGTGGAACTACTCTTGGAAGCAATATTGGCAGAGAGCGGATATAAATCTTTGTTGTCATCCTCTAGTCGTTGTTCTTCCCGGAGAAGAAGACCAAGCAACTCATTGGAAGTGATGGGTTCCACCCGAATGCTAAGGGCGGACTTAAAGGCGCCATAGTCAGAGCCAAGGCCAAACAAGAGAAAGGACACAAAATCCTCATCAGAGACAGTTGTCAATTATTCAGCCAACGAGTCCGAGATGGCTCGTCTCTTCTTGACATATTCGAGAATGGACATAGAGCCTTTCGAGAGTGTTTGGAGCTGTTGCTTGAGATGCATCTGGCGTGCTCGAGTTTGTGAGTGAAACATCTGCTCCAGCATAATCCAGACTTCGAAAGTAGTGGTTTCACGAGCCACGTGGCCCAACAAGGGAGTGGTGAGCGTGGATCGAACCCACAACAAGATGAGCTTGTCCTTTCGATTCCAAATCGAAAAGGCTGGATTTGGTTCACGAACTGTGGAATCCGTCTTCGGAGGCAATGTTGTTGGTGGAGAATTTCTAGAAACCAAGAAGGTTTCAAGTTCATATGCCTCTAGTGCTGAACGAACAGTTCCTCGCCAGAGAAAATAATTTGAACGATCAAGATGGACAGCAAGCGCCGGGAATCGAAGGTTAGCCAAGGCGCCGCCGAAAGTCGTAAAGAGGATTTGTGTGGCGGAAGCATAGGTGTTTTGGCCATCAGTAGTCATGGTTTAAGGATCGAAGGCTACGATGATACCATATAATAAAATAAAGATTGAGGAAAAGGATGCTTTCTCATTTCATCTTCTGTGAATTTATACAGAGGAATTCGTGTATAAAGATAATAATAATATCTCAGCAATGGCTGAGAACTGAGAAAGAGGTAGATAATAAAGTGGGCATAAAGGTTGGTGGCGATGTGGTGGCATTTTTCAAAGGTGGAATCGAGTGGACTTGAGCTTCTAGCTATGTAGTTTAGTGGTCGGGCTTCACCTTCTGGCTATGGCAATTCTCTCTCCCACTCTCCTAAAATTTCTACGAATTCTTGCTATGGCGATTCTCTCTCCCACTCTTCTACGAGTTTAGGTGGTCGGGCCTCATATTCTGGCTATGGAGAGTATCACCAATTAGGGTTTTTTTATTTCAATAATTAGCTAAGGGATTTATCTTTTTTTTTTGGTTTTACGTAAAAGTGAGGAGAGAGACACGGATGACGTGGTGAATGAAGATCGTCGAATGAGATACGGATCAACGGTCGAAACAGCATGCTTGAGCAAGTCGCGGATCGGTGACATGGCAGACTACTTTCTACGGCGGTTCTAATAATACCCTGTTAAATGTCATCATATTTACGGCGGTTCTAATGGATCGACGTTAAATCCAGTGAACTATTTAACATGTGAACTAATTTATGTCGGTTCTTAAGAAACCGCCAAGAATACCTGTTAATTCACGGTGGTTCCTTAAGAACCGACGTTAATTAGTTCAGATTTAAATTTGCTTCTAAGACAACCGCCGTAAAATGTAGGATTCTATGGCGATTGTAAAATAGCCGACGTTGAATTATAGATTTAACACCGGTTTTCTGGAAAACTTCCGTAAAACATATTTAACGGCGGTTTCCCAGAACCGCCGTGGATGAAGCGCCGTGAAATGCTATTTCTGCAGTAGTGTCAATGGGCAGGAAATTCAAGATTGGTGTAAGGAGATGGGGATGAAGGAGCGATTCGCTTCCGTGGCACACTCTCCGGATAATGGACATATCGAGGTTACCAATCGCATTATTGTGCAATGGATTAAGCTACGGCTGGAAAAATCGGGAGGACTTTGGCATGAAGAGCTTGCGTCAGTTTAGTGGGCTTATCGAACAACCCCTCGAACTTCTATAGGTGAATCACCTTTAAGCCTGGTATGTGGTATGGAGGCTGTCATGCCATCTAAAATACTGGGGGGTCATAATGATTATCGACCTTTAATGTGGAATAAAATAAGCGGTTAGCAAGAGGCGTTATTGAAACGATTGATGAAATACGAGAAAAAGCTACATCGTAGGTGGAACGATATAAATAGCAAATTCAGGCAGCTCTTAATAAATGTGTCAAACGTCGGTACCTCCAGGTCAAAGACCTATTTTGCAATTGGGCTGATGCAATATATAATACCAGGAAGCTGGATCCAAATTTGATTGGGCCGTTTAAAGTTATTAAGGTATTACAAGGGTGGCATATGTGCTTGAAAATGCTCAAGGGGAAGTTTTACATAGAAGCTGGAATATCTGTCACTGGAAAAAGTATTATGCCTAGCTCTCTGGATAGCGAACTCATACTTTTGTATTATTATTTATTCTTGTTATGGGCCGATGCTTCTATAGGTCGGTGAGGGATTTTCTCGAACCCATATGGGTGGGCACCTATTTGTAATGGATAATGGAGATTTTGTATCACTTTATGATATTCCTAGGGTTTATGGATGTGGGAATTAATGGTTCAGTGGGAGAGCATTTTTGACTTACATGTTCTTTCATGACCTTGAATATGTTTGATTTACATATTTGAGGTCGCTTTTGGGAAAGATATGTTTGACTTACATATTCTTCTCGATCACTGTGGTTTGTGCAAATTTATATGCTTTACTTATACGTATGAACGTATTTAACTTATATGTTCTTACTTATTCTTTGAATATGTTTGATTTAAATATTTTGAGATGTTCTTGAGTTTAGTGATTGAAGATATTCTAGGGAATACATGTTTGACTTACATGTTTCGTCCCAGCTTTGTTTGTGTGAAATATGCTTGGTTTTTTATGTCTTACTTGATTTTGTGTGAATTGATTAGGTCTTAAATGAATTGTTGTGAATGATTTATATGAATTCTTGGATATGTTTGACTTACATATCGTGGTAAGGAGATATGTTTGATTTACATATCTTCTTTTAAAGTAAAAACATGTTTGATTTACATGTTAAGTAAACTGGATGAGGTTATGTGGTGCTTTACGTAACCTATGTGTGTTTGAAGTTATGGTTTTGAGTATGGGAGCTTTGGTAACAGGTTGTTTCTGCCGTGCTTTCAATAACTTGGGATATTGGAAGGATTCTGGTCTTTTGAGGTTTACTGTCATTTGAAATTAACTTACATGGTTGAAATATGGATTGTTTGTGTTTTTGGGTGATTTGTTATGACCGGTGGATGCATAATAAACATAGTGAATAAGATTATTCATACATAGTTACTTAAAGGAGAGCAAAGAAAATAAAAGTCTTGGATTACAAGGGTAAAATAGTATTGCAATCAGGCACCAGGTCGTCAAGAGGGGCCTCCAACTTGGCAACAAGTCCATCTCGGATAATCGTCTTGCTCTTGCAGGATACCCACCATTTGGCTGGTGGGGGTTGTTTAAGGTCACCTTTCCAAAAGGTGAAAGGGGGAAGGTTGTCAGTAATGCCATTTACATCAGGATGGAAAGAGATATTAATTGAAGCGAGTTGGGCCTTGATTCGTTCTGCAGCATGGCTAACCCACTCTTTCCTTCCTCTTGCCATTTTACCCTAGCAAAGCATT
This sequence comes from Phtheirospermum japonicum, assembly GCA_014905375.1. Classification (NCBI taxonomy): domain Eukaryota; kingdom Viridiplantae; phylum Streptophyta; class Magnoliopsida; order Lamiales; family Orobanchaceae; genus Phtheirospermum; species Phtheirospermum japonicum. The sequence continues at coordinate 62,625 of BMAC01000609.1, read as the reverse complement.
GTGTTCTTGTAGGCCGCCAATAATTCATTCCTGTATGCATCCATGAATCGTTTCCCCACCTCACTCCTCATAAATGTTAGATGACCCTTAGCTTCCCACTAGTGCAGGAAATTTATTCTAGAACAGTCAATCTAGAACGTCTCAGAAAAAGACGTTCTAGAATATAAGTCGGTGGCATTTTCGTAATAAAATTTTCATATACCAGAACGCCTTTTTTAACGGCATTTTGGTATATCAATATACCAGAATGCCTTTAAAAAAGGCGTTCTGGTACCAGAACGCCGTTAAAAAAGGCGTTCTAGTAAATTGATATACTTGGTGGCATTTTCGTAATAAAAGTCATATACTAATTGTTTATGTTAAGAGTAACACAACCAATACAAAGAAAAAAACAACATAAAAGAGCAGCAATCATATAGCGGAAAGCGAGTAGGAAAAAGTGCTTAACTTTTATTCCCAAAAATCAGATCGGATCGGCCTTGACCGGACCCTTTTACAGGTGCTTGATCAATAGATACAAGCTTTCTCTCTCTAGAAATCTCTATGTTTCTCTCTCTAAAAAACTGGGGATCTTTCTCTCTCTATTGGAGAGGCTATTTATAGTTTTCCATTGAAACCCTAATTAGACACATGTCACTCTCCTATTGGTCCTCCAAGATTTATGCTCACGTGTCCACCGCCTCAATGCCGAACTCAGACATTTTCCACCGACTTGATACGACATCAACCATTATTCTCGCTAGTCGAATCCGGATTCGTCGACCTGAAACTAGAGGTCGGCATGTTGAGATCGTCGAATGGTCGAAGGCGAACTGGTTCAGGTTACGCACCCCTCGGAGGAGCTCGCCCTGCTCGGCACCTTCCATATCAGCACCCCGGGCGGAAGTACTCGGAGTGCAGCACGAACCGCCTGACGTACTCGGGAGAGGTCCTGTTCAGCAAGGTGGCCGATCTCAACCTGCTCGGCACTTCTCTGCTCGCACCCCCGGGCAGGAGTACTCGACATTCCACTCGGCGTGAGTCTGCTCGGCAAGGCCCTGCTCGGCGGTCCTGCTCGGCGGCCCTGCTGGGCAGGTGTGGGCCTGGCGGCCTGACACGGATACGCTCGGCAACTCTGGCGCGCCATGTGCTCCACCTCAGCGGGTGTGTGCCCGGCGACCTGATGTGGGTGCGCTCGGCAGCTCTGGCGTGCCGCGTGCTCCAGCTCGGCAAATGTGTGCGCGGCGACACTGCGCGGATGTGCTTGGCAGGTCGATGCGCCGCGTGCTCCATCTCGGTAAATGTGTGCGCGGCGAAACTGCGCAGATGTGCTGGGCAGGTCGGCATGTCGTGTGCTCCAGGTTTGCATGTCGTGTGCTCCAGCTCGGCAGGCTTGTTCCGGACACTGCGCGGATGTGCTCGGCAGGTTTGTTCGGCATGGCTGTTCGTATCTGCTTGGCACCAACAGCGTGGGCACTCGGCAAGATGGCCGGCTCTGCTCGGCACTGGCGCTCAGGTCTGCTCGGCATCCTTGGCGTGGATACTCGACAGGGGACGTAGGCCATCCGGTGACTGCTCGGCGCCTTCAGCGCTTGGCCACTTTTCGCGGTCAACTTAATTTGTTCGGCTCGGATCCTCCTCGGGATGATACCGACCACCAACACTAATATATACCCATGTTTCTTCTAAAAATCCCCAAAATCGGAGCCCTCATTTCATTTCCCTTCACCAAACTCAACAGCCCCACCCTGTAAAGCCATACAAATCCGGTCAATCAACTTCATCCATCAACAACAAAATCACGTATCCCAAGAAAGCCCAGCTTGCATCCCGTAATTATTCAAAACCCTCAAAATTTTTTGTTTTTTCTAGTTCCTCGTCGCAGTTCACTAGTGCAGAAAATATATTCTAGAACAGCCAATCTAGAACGCCTCAGAAAAAGACGTTCTAGAATATACGCCGGTGGCATTTACGTAATAAAAGTATCATATACCAGAACGCCTTTTATAATGGCGTTCTGGGATATCAATATACCCGAACGCCGTTAAAAAAGGCGTTCAAGTATATTGATATACCAGAACGCCGTTCAAAAAGGCGTTTTGGTATATTCGATATACCAGAACGCTATAACAAAAGCGTTCTGGTATATTCGATATACCAGAATGCCTTTTTCAAGGCGTTCGGGTATACTGATATACTAGAACGCTGTTAAAAAAGGCGTTCTGGTATACTGATATACCAGAACGCCATTTTTCAAATATCTAGATCACCTTAAAAAGGCGTTCTGGTATATCGTATTTTTTATTACCTACCTTACCTTTTTGAAAAGCCCTAATTAAACAGAAATCAATATTCAGCCCTTTTTGGAAAGCCCTAATTAAATAAAAATCGATATTCAGCGTTCATCTCCTCTCCTCTGCACCTGCGATTCAACCACCGCCATTCCCAAACCACCGGTGGCCATCTTCTTGCAATCGCCACCATCAAATACAATAATCAACCGATTTGAAGCATCCTAACAAAAAGACCTAGTTCTTCCCCAATTTCAACCCCCACCATTCCCAACAAACACAATCGTCACCGCAACCTGCAATAATCAACTAGTGGACCCGGCGACTGGGAATCGGCGGTAGCGTGCAGGCATGGTGATGGCATCTGTGAGGCGTCTTGTTGGGGGGTTTGTGTCGGTGCGGCCCGCGACTAATTTGACAGCTCAAAGCCAATGATGGCGGGGCTTCGGGTTGACTGGATTCGACAGCCGGAAATGACAGCTCAAGGAGAGCGACTGATTTCAGAAGGCTTACCTATATCTCTCACCTCCAACGTTGACCTGTTTTCTTTCTCTCTCTGTTCAGACTTATCCGATTAGGGGTTTTGTTCTTCAATCTTCCTAAAATTCTCGATCTTATTCGGATCAGGTATTATTCTTCGACCCGTTTTTTATTCTCAAAATCAGCAATTCTTTCAGATCTGTGTTAATTTTGATATGATTTTCAAAGTCATTGTCATATGTTAATTTTGATATGATTTGTAAAGTCATTGTCATATCAGCAATTAAAATATGTTTCTGTTATTTGTAGAACAATTTGATGTGTGGTGCATGATTTTTTCCCCGATTGAATCTATCCAAATCGGCTTTTGGTTTTTTATCTTTCAGTGCAAGTTGTTCATAATATGATTAGCAAACTTGAAGTTCAATTCCATATGATCCCTTCACGTAATTATCTAATTAAAATTAGTATCTCAACACTTTCAGTCTTCAAATTCTCAGATCGTGTGAAAGAAACGCTCGAGAACCATCTACATCTCCAGTGGCAAGAAACTGAAAACCGGCAAACAAATGATAGCCAAAGGCGATGAAACAAATAAAACGGGCTGGAGCTGGCTTGAATGATGGATGGCATCCCGTTAGCTAGAAATGAGCCCATTGAGAAAAAGGAGATCAATGGTGGATGCAATGGAGGAGAAAGAAAGTTGTGGGTCTAACGAGATTTGTTCACTAGTAGTTGATTAGCACGGATTTGTCTTGGTTTTTATTAGTATTTTAGTTTATTTTTATTATTGTTTTTGGTATAAGTTGGACGATTTAAGCTTAATCAAGTATTTTTATAATTCCAACTTATTTTACCGCATTTTGATCGTAATTGATGCAAGTAGGTGATATTTCGTTGTTTTTCACCTTACAGCTAAGTAACCGGAAGAGTTTAACGCGTAATAGACGAGGTTCGATGTTCGAGAAGTGAAGAAAAAGCTATCCGGTGAAACGAGTAGCAAAAGATCGAGAATTGGAGACAGACGCGCAGTCTCGTCGACTGACGCGACCGTCGACGCCCCGTCGACGCAAGCCATGATCCGCGTCAGTCGACGCAGCGTCGACGCACTGTCGACGCAACTTGCTGAAGCGTCGATGTCGACGCACCACTGTCGACGCACTGTCGACGCAACTTGCTGAAGCGTCGATGTCGACGCACTGATGTCGACGCAACATCGACGCAACTTGCTGAAGTGTCGATGTCGATGCACCCAGTCGACACACCCGCACAGTCGATGCGCACACCCAGGCAGCATCGACGCCGAGCACCAGCGCGCGTCAGTCGATGCACCGTCGACGCGACGGCCCAGAATTTGGATTTTAGGGTTTCTTGTGCGCCAAGTCATGAAATAACTATATAAACCCTTCATAATTCGGATTAAACAGACAACCACGACCCAAAACATTTACCTAGGGTTTAGAAACCTATTTTCAACACCCTACAACATATTTCAAAGATCTACGTCGAAGATTCAAGATCCGAAGCACCGAGACGGAGACGTTCGTTCAAGCTCTGATTTCATCGACCAAGATCAACCGTCCGTAGTCCGTACCTACAACAATCCTTCAGCACTTTTTAGTCAATAATAAGTTTTCTAAACTTTAGTTATTTCTTTTAGATTAATTCTTAGTTAATTTATGTTTTTAAGTATTTATTGCTYCCGTTTGATAATTAGAATCGTTTGAACCATTGAATCGCTGAAGCTTTGAACTTTAGATTTYRTTTTTAATAATTAATTAGTTGCTGCRTTTTACCTTCGTTCATGCTTGGTGATGAGATTGYTCATGMTTAGTTCATTTATTGCTTATGCTTGGTTAATTAGTTTATGATATGCAATTGCTTGGGAATTTTAGAATTAATTTTGTTCTTGAGAATTCATATGCTTGATAGTCGTAATGGTAGTTCAATCCATGCTAGTTTATTATAGTTGGTTAATTAGTTTAATTTAATTAGTTCAAGATAGTTAGTTATTGATTTTTAATCTCGTAGTTATAATTTTCAAAAACCAAATTTATACAAGTTCTCGTGTTAAACATTGTGAATAAACAAACATTAAAAATTCCGAACGTCAGTCCTTGAGATACGACTCGAGTTAAGCTTGTCAAACCTACACGCGATCCCGTTATTTTGCGGGCGAGCTATTAGATTTCTGACAATTATTTATAAAGTAGGCACAAACAAAAGCTCGAATCAAAAATTGGCGCCGTTGCCGGGGACTAAAATAGGTTTTGATAATATTTGTTCGTATTATTTTATACTTTTCCGTTTATTTGTATAAAGGTTCTTTGTTTGCCACTCGATGCGTTGATGTTGTTTGTTGTTGATGCTAGGACGTCGAAGTCTTAGAAACGAACTTGCTATATATATAGACAACATCGAACGAGTTAAGAGACCGAGAAGACTCTTTCATTCCCCCGACGCAATTAATCGTAATACAAATTCGGCCAACATGTCAAACACTACCCCTATTAGAGGCCGAGGACCTGGAGGAAGAGGAAGAGGACGAACGAATGGTGGTCGAGGGCATGGAAATGAAAACCTTACCCCACCTCGCCACCAACCATATGGGATGCCGCCCACCGATGATCTAAACTTTGGAGACCCACAAGACGATAATCGTCAAGAAGATCCACCGATTCTTGATCCTAATCAAGCGCATAGCGACGGAAACAACCAAAGGATCAATAACGAAGAGAATCAAGAAGGAAACCAGTTCCTCAATAATCCAAACAACGGGGAGCCCCAAGGACAAGATAATCGTCAAGCAGTGATTCAAGGAAATCAAGTCAACCGTCCACAGCACTTTAGGAATAGAGCGGAAGCTCRAGCATACAACGCTCGTGCAAACGAGGAGTTCTTCCCCTACCAAGTTGGTAATGACGGGCCCCAGCCCCAAAATAACCAACAACACAATGAGAATTTAAATCAGGAGCGAGCACCGAACTGTTTCCAAAATAGACGAGGAGGATAGCAGTACTATGATGGTGAAGACGACGATGCACTAGACGATGAATATGAGGATGAGAATGAGTTTAACAAAGATAATTACTATGAGGATAGGGACGATTTTGGAGGGAGACGTGCGAATTTGGGAGGAAGACATGCCCCTCGATATCAAAACATACGAAAACAAGGTGATCTCGCATGTCCAACCATTGGACCATATAGCTCAGCGATAGTTTTAGGCCAAGCGGCTAGGAACTACAACTTGAGGACCGACGATTTAAATAGACTTCCTTCCTTCTATGGTTTGCCGAATGAAGACCCACTCGAGTTCGTTCGAGAATTTTACATAGCACTATCTGGGATTCAAGATCGAGGACTCAGTAAGGGACAGCTTAGAATGAGATACTTCCCTAGTACCCTGAAAGATAAAGCAAAACGATGGTTTAATCAATTGTAACCTAATTCCCTAACAAATTGGGGGATGGTTTACAAGAAATTTGTGGGAAGATTTTACTCAGCCCAAACGACGACAAAGTTGAGGACGGAAATTTCTAACTTCGAGCAATTGGATGGTGAATTGTTTCACGAGGCATGGGATCATTTTAAGGAGCTCCTAAATGCATGTCCGCACCATGGTAACAATGACGAAATGGTCAACAATTACTTTTATGAAGGATTATTGCCGAATTTCAAGCAGCAAGTGGAAACACGAGCAGGAGATTTCGGGGGCGTAACCGCGGAAGAAGCAAGAGATCTTTTTGAATTAATAAGTGACATGTCAAGGCAAACAAGTTCAAGGCCTCGAAAACTTAGAGTGAATGAGGTTTCAGTTGCGCGAGCGGAGGATGACAAGATCGATAAACTTACAAAGCAAGTGGAGTTGTTGACGAACATGATGATGAAGCAACAATTGCAACCTTCACAAGAGACATGTGGAATTTGTAGAGCATTTGGACATGGAGCGAATGCGTGTTCGGTGACTTTTGATGATGAATTGAACATAGAGGTCAACACCGTGCAAAATTTCCAACACAACAATTCTGGGCAGAAACCCACAAACCAATTTCAGGCACAGCGTGATTCTCCTTTTTTCAAGTGGGGTCCTGAGAACCCACATTATGCGCCGATGAAGCCACAGACCGATCCACGGTACCTTCCTTCACCACCACCGCCTACAAAGGGGCAAATGTCAAATCCGGTTAAGCCAAATGATCAATTGTTGGTGTGGCAACAAAATCAAGTGATTGAGATGCTCATTAATAGAGAGGGATTTGTAAAAGTGAATGCAAAGATAGACGACCTCTCAAAAAGAATGAATAGTATTGACAGTCTCTACAAGATAGTGCATGATCTTGCTAAGAGTGTGGAGAGGATTGATAGGACGATATGACAAATGGCGACTGACATTGCGAGATCAAACAAGGAAAAGGACAAGTTCCCGAGTCAAACGGAGCAAGCCTCAGCGATTAAAGTCCTACGCAGTGGAAAACTGATCGATAATAGAGTCGAGTTAAATGATGGAGGGGATGAGGAGATGACGGAGAGTCCAACGCAGGCATCGCCAAAGGGAGATGAATCCAAGCCGATAGAACAATTGCATAAGACACCAAGCCCTTACATTCTGGGATCTTTGAAGGGGAAGCTCACAAACAAGACTCTCACTTCGCCGATAGTCGAAAAAGTTCCGTTTCCAAGCCGTCTTCGACCAGCAAAAGAAAATAAGAAGTTCATGGAGCTTTACAACTTGCTGAAGAACGTCAACATCAACCTTCCTCTTTTGGATGTTATCAAAACGATGCCGACATATGTGAAGTTCTTCAAGGAGCTTGCTACAAGACATAGGCATTCGGAGGCAAATCAGTACGTTCCTCTAACGAAGGAGGTAAGTGCGTTATGCAAGCAACCACTGCCTACGAAGGAGAAGGACCCTGGAAGCTTTTGTGTCAATATTATATTGGAGAATGGGCAACAAGCGCGCGGAATGCTTGATCTTGGCGCGGGAATTAACTTAATGCCGCATTCCCTTTATAAGCAATTTGATTTAGGACCATTGAAGCCGACAAGGATGCGTCTCCAATTAGCGGATCGTTCAATTCGCCAACAAGTGGGAATTGTAGAAGACGTTTTGGTGAAAGTCGGCGAATTAATAGTACCAGTTGATTTTGTAGTTTTAGATGTTGGAGAGATGTCGAGTGAGGACAAGGGGCATACTATTCTTTTAGGCCGTCCATTTTTGTCTACCTCCCATGCGGTGATTAATGTGAACAAAGGGAGGATGAGCATGTTTGTTTTGGGAGAGACGGTTACTTTTTCTTTGCGAGATGTGCATAATTGCCCTGCGCCATTGATGGAAGAAGAAGAATTTTCGTTCGTTGACTCGGTAGATACATGCATCCGAGAGCTTAAAAGCATAATAGTTTTTGACGAGATGAACGTTGAGGACGACAATGATTTTCTTAGCAGGGAGGAGGTAGCCGAGCTATTTGGTATTGATTTTCGTGACATTGGAGCAGACCTTGCGATTATGGACCCCAACGAAACATTTGAGAATGATTTTCAAGCGAATGACATGGTCAAGTTAGGTGATCCACCGCGAGTCGAGTATTGATCGTTGAAACGCGTCAAGCATGCGATGTAAAATGTTGCGCTTCTTGGGAGGAAACCCAAGCGTTAGTTTTTCTTTAATTTTTATTTCTATTTTCTTTAGTTTATTTCTGTTTTTATTGTGTCAATTGTCGTGGTGCGTTTATGTGTGTGTTAATGTGCAGAAAGTCCGATTTTACAATTTCATCTCTGCCAATCAAGGTCGCAATCCGACATAATTTAGCCGCAGTTCGGCTACCTTTTGATGAGCCGCAATCCGGCCGATTCAATTCCACATGATGTGCCACCAGGCACTTGTGCGCAACACAATTGACTACAATCGTTTTTAATTAAAGACAATTCCAATCACGAGTTCAAGACGAAGGATTATTGCACAAACATTTTGGAAAGACTCAACTATCGATTCTTGAGGGATGTTTTCTTAACTCCCTTACTTTTATTTTCTTTATATTTATGGCAATCAGGAGTTTGCCACAATTTTAAGGGGGGGATGGTTGAGTGTGAATTATAGTTGAAATTTGTGCAAATTTAAAATTCTTCGTGGGTTTGTAGCACTAAATTTTACGTGATTGATCACTATTTCTGCGCTGTATTGTGTTTGTATGGTTTGCCTGTCAAAGTTAGCTAAGTATGATTTGAGGTTTTTGTCTTTTGAGCGTGCATAAGTGCATAAAAATTTTCAAATTTATTATTATATATTTTTAAAATGGTACTTGGACGCAATTGATTTCGCGAAACCTTAAAAGCAGCGTCAATTCAAAATTATTTCATGCAAAAAGCCTGTAAGTAGCCTGAGTGATTATCCTCATTGCATGTGCTTGAATGAGTTTTGATTTGAGATCTCTTTGAAATCGCTGTGTGTATTTGACTTTGAAAATGACATTAAGGCACATATACAACCCTATTCCGGCCATATTCATATATTTTAGCCACTATAAATTCCGAATGAGCCCCTCATAGCCAAATAATCCATGCCTATAGCCATGAGTGTTTTTGAGTCGACCCCTACAACCCATTAAAAGCGTGGGGTAGGAGTTGGTAATTTTTATTGGTTATTAGTGTTTTGGAGTTTTTACAAGGGATTTATGAATAATTAACTAGCATGGATTGAACTACGATTACGACTATCAAGCATATGAATTCTCAAGAACAAAATTAATTCTAAAATTCCCAAGCAATTGCATATCATAAACTAATTAACCAAGCATAAGCAATAAATGAACTAAGCATGAACAATCTCATCACCAAGCATGAACGAAGGTAAAACGCAGCAACTAATTAATTATTAAAAACGAAATCTAAGGTTCAAAGCTTCAGCGATTCAATGGTTCAAACGATTCTAATTATCAAACGGAAAGCAATAAATAC
>BMAC01000609.1:28927-51289 GCA_014905375.1 Phtheirospermum japonicum | reverse complement strand
CGATCCACCATCCTTCTTTTCTTTCTCTTTTTTTTTTATATATCCCCTTTTATTATTTTTTATGGGGTCGTTCCTTTTTTCTATTTTTATTGAAGGATGGTGATCCTTTATTACAAAAATAGTTGGTTAATTAGTTTAATTTAATTAGTTCAAGATAGTTAGTTATTGATTTTTAATCTCGTAGTTATAATTTTCAAAAACCAAATTTATACAAGTTCTCGTGTTAAACATTGTGATTAAACAAACATTAAAAATTCCGAACGTCAGTCCTTGAGAGAYRACTCGAGTTAAGCTTGTCAAACCTACACGCGATCCCGTTATTTTGCGGGCGATCTATTAGATTTCTGATAATTATTTATAAAGTAGGCACACACAAAAGCTCAAATCAGTAGTTGAAGTCGGTAAAAAAAGGAATGTTCCGAGAACAGCTAAGACGTCCAGAAGACCGTTTCCGAGAGCATCAAAGGTAGATTTTTTAAAAATATATTCATATAAATAAATTGGAAAATATTATGTTTAAACTAACTAATTGAAACAAAGCTTGAATATAATTGCATCAAAAGTAACAATCCAAATGAGTATTTGGATTCTTCTTAGGCTTATAAACCCAAGGATGTGCTTGAAATTAAATCTAATCTAGAAAAGGGAATTACATTAAAGTTTGAAATTAAATCTAAATTCTACAGAAGAGATAATCATCCAAGAGCTTGAAAGTAATTTTAATCCCAAACCCTAGCCTGGGTCGGGAGGGGAGTTGTTTCTTCATATGTGCAAGATGTAGGCTTTTAATATTTTTTTGCAGGGGCAAAATCATCAAAAACGCTCAAAATTCCCGAAGTCTCAGCATCGTGGTCGATCGACTGCAAAGTAGTCTATCGACCGCCCAGTCTATCGAATGCAAAGCATTCTATCGACTGCATTGCCAAAATGGGGGAAGCTACTGCCCGGCAGTCGATTTGGAGCTCTTCAGTCGATAGGGTAGTCGATTCGGAGATTTTCAGTCGATCCTGGATGCTTTTGGCTCGAATTTCTCGTTTTCCGGTCCAAAATGTCCGCCGAGTGAATATAAACCTTTTAGCCACCTACAAAACAAGAATTAAAACTTAAAAACCCAAAAATAACGTAAACACCTCACATATCGTACTCTTAAAGCCAAAAAGAAAATCAACAAGAAAAAGTCTTAAAACCTAATAAAAAATGACTCGATACTACTAGAAACGACGCTAAATTCTAATTAAAGACACAAGAAAAAACAAAACAATTACATTAAAAACAGCACTGACAGGTAATAAAACTATTTTGATGATTTGAGTGAGAGTATTTAGTTTTTTCTTATGTCTTTTATCTTTTTTTTCATCATCGACCACCACTATTCTCGTACCAAGGTAATAATATGTGATTTGCATGCATTAATATCTATTGTAATTTATAAATCCATATTTATTATGTCTGGATTTGTTTTGTGCATGTGAAAGAATGTGTTTTGGGAGAGCAGGGACGGATGCAGGAATTTTAAGAAGCGAGGATGAGATTAGAAATAATCGAGGGTAGTAAATGATTTTATTTTATTTTATTTTATTTTCTTGAGGGGGGGCAAATAAATATTTTTATGTACTCATATAATGAAAAAATACATAAATCCAACACACACACTCGGAGCTCAATTTTATTTTTTAAAATCCTCTTAATTTGAATTTTATTAGATTTTCAATATCGCATTTTTCTCATGCGATCAGGTGCCCATTCAGACCCCGTAACACCAAACTCCAAAAAAAATTGTATCAGAGCTTGCCGCCAAATGTAAAGGATTCTTTATGAACTAAACTGTGCTCTTTCCATATCGACAAGGAGGTATTGTATTCTTTTGTATCTTCCAATTATATTTTCTCCTTGTTTATCTCTGGACATGATTAATCTTCTTCTTCTAGTGTTTTTTTTTTCCTCTGCAGCTCACTGTGACAGAAATTCAAGATGAGATAGAAAGGATTGTTTGTTTATCTAATTATAATTAAGAAAATGAACGAGTGTATATTTATGCTCAGATCTTTTGGTGGTTGCTGACTACAATTCTGTTAATGTAACTTCTTTATCCTTATGAGCTTTTACCACAATTTCGTATAAAATAGTTCTCAATCTTGTTTTGGAACATGTTATCATTGCTTGTACCTTACTTCAGATGTGTCCTATGAGTAGACTTGGGCCACCTGATATCTACCAACAGACTCCAAGTTGTCCTGAGGAGACACTTACATGGGAGTATGTCCAAGCAGTTAGGCATGCAGGTAATTAAACTTCCTTTTTCTTTTTTTCTTAAAAAAATAAAAATAAGATTCTCTGTTTATTGATGTGCTTTATTAAAATGTTTACCTAGACTATTTATTTATCCCGTGTTAGTTTGATCCATCAATTGGTCTTTTTGCTCATGCTAGAATGATAGTGGTGGGCTGTGTTCATTATCCAATTGTAGTAATTAATTGCTTAATTAATGAGTTTAAGAATGTTTTGGATATACTAATTTTGTTTTATGATTTAGTATTTTGTTTGGACAAGGAGATTAGTAGTAATGTTTAATGCCAGATTCCTTAGTTATGGCAGATTCTGCTGTCAGGATGGCTAAAGCCGGGTGTAAATTCGTCAATGTTCTTGGTGTAGATTTTATGTTGGAAAATGTACGTGCTATCCTTGATCGAGCTGGACTTCCTGAGGTAGTACATCTTGATTAATATTTTTCTATTTTATTATATTTTTCCATTGTTGTGATGCATAATTAACTGCATATGCTTATTTTTCCACAAGATGGCTTTTAAAAAACCCCGAATATTTTTCAAAATTACTAATTAACTCCTTGAGGGTGAAATCAGTAAAATAGAAACAAATATTAAGGCGGAATTTGTAATTTTAAAACTTAGATGGCTTTTTTGTTGACTAGATATCATCTCTAAATTTATGTTTTTTTCTTAGATGTTTTTCTAGCTTATAAAATGAAATGTGACAATTGGTAACTACCTCCAAGGCACTTATACTGCTTATTTGTCGTGGGCTCTATTTTATTGAACTTTTTATGGTGATTATTTACATTTTTTAGTGCTTCTAATCCTTGATCAGTACACACAAACAAACACTTCTATGCTTTTTACCATAAGTAGCATATTTTTCTATCTGTTCCTTCCTTCCCGAGTTATAGCATAATGAATTATCTTTAAATCATGAAGGTTGTTAACATTCTTAAATTTCTCTATGCATGTATGTTGCATTTAAAACCACCATGAATGTTCAATAATGTCTGGTGGCTTGATTGCTGATGATGTATTGCCAAATGTTACCTTTTATTATGTTTTGGCATTACACTTGCATGTTATTTTGTACTTCCTAGTAGTTGTTTTTGTTTGTGTATTTTTCTTGAACTAATACGTTTAAGAATTCTATGGCAGATCATTGTGACAATCTATAATTGGGATATAATCCGGAGAAGTGCAGTGCAGGGGTCACTGACTCTTTCTGTCGAAGATGAAGGACAAACGGGCAGGTGATAAATTATATTAGATGTCTACTACTGAGATTTATAAAATGTATTTTGTGCATGTTTTCCTGTTTCTTCTGTAGAGGTTGATAAACTCAGTTTTGTTTGGTAGTTAGGTATGTCTCCATATTAAAACTCTCAAAGTCCAGTTGGTTTCTTCCAGGTATACTTTTGTCATGCTTGCCTATCATATTTCCTTCATTTTCTCTCAACCCCTCTTTTTTCAGGCAAAGTCGATTCGCATGCTTAACCTATTTAAAGATGTAAAATTAGAATTCCTCATTAATACATTTGCCTTATAATATATGGATTTGTTTTAATATTTTATTTGTTCGTTTGAGTTCACAATCAGTAAAGAATATAATTTTTCAGAACGTCAGGGGTGGCAATTTGGAACCTAACACGGCTTACAAGAGACGAGAGTTGAATAGTTTAGAGGAAAAGATCTTGTTGGTTACTAGATAAATCATTCAGAGCTCAAAGATTTACTCAAACAAGACAAGAACTTAGATATCAAAGATGTTGTCAATATTCTGCTGAGAAAGAATCTTATTGTGCGTTGTGACCATGTGTCAATAGTCTGCGACCTGGAAAGAGAAAATATCTACGTGGCCTGCGCATTTGGAGATATTTCTGGTAAGTTTTTTTCTAAATACTTCTTCTAAAAAGAAAGTTAAAAACTGCTTTTCTGCATTAGTTATTATTTAACATGGATTATGTATTTCAATAGTGTTATGCAGGAACAAGTGTTTTCTGATAACGATGCATCCTTTCATTCTACTGGCCCATTTTGACTCTACCAATCTACTTGTTTTTACTGTAGCTTCCTATGAAAGGATCAACATCATCATGGAGGTGGCTGATTATGAAGAAACGACATTTCTTATTTGATGGGGTATATATGTAGTCTACAAAGTTTCACATTTTTTTATTCTAATTTCGACCAAGCGTTTGACGAAACTTATGTTCTAATTTTCTTGAATAATTGAAGTTCTTCATTTTTTTAAGTAGGTGCGATGTTTTTTATTTGATCGTGTTTTTGGCGACTTGTGTTGTTCGTATTGACATCTTTTGGTGATTTTGTATTATTGCGATTAATGGATGATTTTTGGATTATTTAAATAACAGGTGTTTTGTGAAAAAACTATGATTTTAATAGGTATTTAAAATTGTGATTAATGAGGGATGAACAGATCTGGAAAAAAACATGGAATTCGAAAACTGTCAAATCTAGAACGTCTTTCTTAAAGTAGTTCTAGAAAATGAAAATTCTAGAACGTCTTTTTCATAAAGACATTCTAGAAAGTTTATTTTCTAGAATGTCTTTCTGAAAGGCGTTCTAGAAAATATATATTCTAGAACGTCTTTTTCTAAAAGACGTTCTGGAAAATGTATATTCTAGAACGTCTTTTTGTAAAGAGGTTCTAGAAAGTTTATTTTCTAGAACGTCTTCCTCAAAGGAGTTTTAGAAATTGTATATTCTAGAACGTCTCATTTGTAAAGAAGTTCTAGAAAGTTTATTTTCTAGAACGTCTTTCTCGAAGGCGTTCTAGAAAATTTATATTCTAGAACGTATTTTTTGTAACCGTTCTAGAATGTTATTTTATAGAACAGATTAATCGGGAAAAATTATTTCTAGAACGGGTAAATTTTTTCTCTAGAACGCCTCTGATAACCGTTCTAGAATATGTAATATTCTAGAACGCCTCAGAAAGCTGTTCTGGAAAATCTGATATTCTAGAACAGCTCTAGTCAGAACGCCTGGGCAGGGCGTTCTAGAATAACTGAAATAGGGCGTTCTAGAATAACTGAAACTGGGCCCCCCCTATCTGCTCTCACTTCTTCTGCAACTGACCCTCCAGCTCCATCAAGCGACCTCCTAGTCGAGTAGTTTCATCCCTCAGCGTCTCTACTTGACTTTTAGAGACGTTCAGTTGTTCTTCGAGAGCTGCCAGTTGGCGATGAGCCTTGTCTAGATCCCCTTGAGTAAGGGATAGCTGTTGTGTTTATTTTTCCACTTGTTCGGTTAGCTTGTCGCAGGCTTTCTGCAGCTCGCCATCAGTAGAGGTCGTCTGAAAATGGTTCGACAAAGCGTCCTCTAGAGGTTCAAGATATTTTGCAAAGAGGAGAATAATATACATTAAGTGTGTGGCATAATAATTCAAAATATACATTATGGAAAATATAAGTTCACCTGGGCGGTCAGCAGGGATTTGAATTGGTCAACAGTGGCGCATTGTGCCAGACTTTTCTCCAAAGCTGGAGAGCTCGATGCAGGGGTATAAGTCTTGTGGAGACATCGGTGCTTTTTAGATGGAGAGGTTTATTGTGAAGGTGTTCGATAACGAGAGGTCCTTTTCCCTCTGTTCATTATTTTTCGGGGCAACACCCGTTCTTCCAGGACATCGGGCACCTCTTGGCCAGTTTTCGATGTCATGGCCTGGTTCAGCTTCTCATCCACATCGACAATAGGAGCTCGCGATGCTGATGTTGTTGATGGGCTTGGATAAGCTTGGACGGTGGCGCCTTCTGAGCTCGATGAGAGACAGGTACTGATGAGGGCATCTGTAAGAGAAACAGGGATAAATTAATTTTTGTCTATAATGGATATAAAGGAAGAGGGAGTTTACAACCAAGGGACCTACCGAATTCAGATCTGGTTAGAGGTTGGTCATTAGGTTTTGAGTCATGACCTACATATAGAAATAACCTCTCTCACCTGGTAAGTTCTACCACGTCGAAAGGGCGCTTACTCTATTCAGAGAGCTGATCAAATTATTTTTTGTAGAGCATTGGATGTGTTTTGGAAGTGAGGGGGATTATCTTGTTTTGGCATGTGGTATCGCACTTCGGTATTGAATGGTCAGGTTTAAGTGTTATGAATGAGAAATAAATCTTTTCGCCAATTGGGCACTTTTGATGATGGGTTCACCCGGAAGAGTGGTTTTCCGAGGCGGGCAGAAAGGTTTAAGGAATTCTTTTGGTATATTATTTGAAAACATAATTGGAAAAATCCTGGATCTAGCTGAGCGTTATAGTATGTGCACAAAATTAAAATTCCACCCATGAATCTTACTGAATTTGGAGTCTGTTGGAGGAGAGGGACTTTAAAGTTATTTGCACTATGAATATAAAACAAATGGGGAGGAAACCTAAAACCTGCTTTTAGGAGATCGTAAAAGAATATGATGACGTCAGGCGGGGATGGTTTGGGTCAATCTGAATGATAGTCGAAGTGACTAATTTGGCGGTTTCAGGAAGGTTGAGTATTATCTTAAATTCTTCTAGCTTTTCCCGATTAGGAAGCAACCAATAGTTTTCTCCACTACACTGGTGGTTTGAGGTAAAGGAAGCAGGTCGGCAATGGAAGATGGGGGTATCACGGTTACTGGATTCTCGAGGAATTATTTAGATTGAGAAGTTGAAGGCATATAAGATTCAATTATGGGAATGCCTTATGGGTTGTTCTCAATCTCAAGAATAGGTGAAGGGGGTCTTCTATTATATTTTAATTAAGCCTCTGGCCTCTGTGTAAGTCCTAATTTGAGCCTCGAGTTCGGACGAACTAACATCACCCTCTCGTTCATCATATAAACCAGGTTTGGGTGAAGGAGGGTTGTTTTTGTCTTCTCTTGAATGTTAGGGGGGTTTCAATGGGTTTGGTGTCAGAGGAAGTGTGTGGGTTTGAAGAGATCGGGTTTTGGAGATCAGAGTTTGAAGGAACTGTGTTTATTATGAATCAATTAATGGGGAGGGGAAGACATAAAATTACACTCAGCATATGCAACAATTCTCAGAACAAATTAAAGTAATTATCATCATGGTGAAGGATTAGGGGTACTTACTCATTATTGAGGTCGATGAATTTGCAGGTAAATGCTGGGGCACTGTGGATTTTTTGCAGAATTTCTCGAGAGACAATTTTTGCACAAGGAAGATGGTGTTTTTGCCTATGTTTTTTATAAAATGAAAACAAATGAAGATGAAATGGTATGTTATCTGTTGGGCGGCGTGAAAAGCTTAAAGGACATAAAGGGTTTTGAAAGGCAGGAAGTTGGTAGGATTTTTATCCTAGGCCTTTCATTTTTCGGCCCATAAGATTAAATATATTTTGAGAATACGTGGAAGTGACACGTGCCAAACATAGTGCTGGGATGCATTTAATGATCTTAATAAGGAAGTTATGGCCAGGGGTGGTGTGTTTTTTACTTTCTAAAAATGCATGATTACATTATGTTTGGATATTGTGCAAAGGGAATGACTTTAGATTGTCAATGGATGGTTCTTATGGGTGTGAGTTGATCAATATTCAGATCGGTAATATACATCTGGATAGGGATTTATGAGCGATCTCTTCTTCTGGAAGGTGCAATCTTTTTACGGGGTGAGTGAGCCGGTTTTGGAGGTAGCGACCTCTCATATAAGAGTGGCGAGCTCTTATGCGAGTTGGAAAGCTCTTGTCAGATAAGTGGTGTTGTAACAACTCGTTATTGAGAGCTGGGCTATTATGGATTATAGTGTAGGGTCGTGGTGAGCTAATGAATTGGTTTGTGGTAATGCTTCATGTTCGTTGTTTTGTTTGAATAAAAGGTATATGATTTTCAGCCGATGTATCATTTACTTTTTATATATTCTGCTTGATTTTGTACCTCAATCAACAAGAATTTGGGGGGACTAGCTGGTACGACATCAAAGGTTCACGTCGGCCATATGCAGGTATTTATGGTAATTTGGGTAAGCGACCTCATTTCTCGGAAGGAGCATTCTTTATAAGAGTTGAGCGAGCTGCTCTAAGGATCCGCGACCTGATGTATGGGAGTGCAAGCGCTTATACGAGGTAGCGAGCTCCTATGATATGGGTCTCAAGATACCAGTTTGTTGCTGAGTGGTAGCTCGACGTTGAGTGATAGGCTTTATGGTTTTGGGCCTTAACGGGCTGTTATTTTTGTGGGGTCCTAGCGGACTATAACATGAAAAGAATTATATGCCAAGGACTAGTCTTGTAATTTAGCGAGAGATCTCTTACTTATGGGAACTTAACATACAGGAGAAATCCTAATTCTAAGTCTATTGTGATATTTATAGTATTATAGTAGGAAAGGGGAACCCTAGCTTGCGGAACACTTCTCTTATCTATATAAAAAGGACTCGAGACTCATTATCGCACTCACTAACTTAAGCAACGGAGAGCCTACGCCGGGGCTTCCACCGCCTTGGCATTATGTGCTGTTTTACAGGATCAATCAGGTCGCTGCAAGGTGATTTTGGGCTATTGAGGTCGCTGACTACGAATTTAAGGTCAGTACCCTATTGTCTTGAAGCACCAATATTTTTGGTCGCATCGGTTATTCATTGTATTATGACCTTATATGAGGGCTCATGGTTAATAGGTTTATGTTTATAAGGCAATGCTTAAGTAATATTTCAAGTTTGT
The DNA here is from genome assembly GCA_014905375.1 of Phtheirospermum japonicum. Lineage (NCBI taxonomy): Eukaryota > Viridiplantae > Streptophyta > Magnoliopsida > Lamiales > Orobanchaceae > Phtheirospermum > Phtheirospermum japonicum. The sequence continues at coordinate 42,335 of BMAC01000609.1, read as the reverse complement.
GGTTTATGGTTAGGGTATAGAATGACTTTTTGGCCGACCTATTTTAGGTCGAATAAATGGTTTATGGTTTTTCGGATGAATTATTTTAGGTTGGATAAATGAAATCTTTATTTTATTATATATTATACCTGATTCATACCTCAATCGGCTAGAATATGGGGGACAAGCTGATACGACATCGAAAGTCAACTGCACTATATATGGTGAGAAATTAACAAAAGGGGTAGAAGTATCTACGTCCCGTCAGGTTGATAACATGGTAATAATATATTTTTATGGTTATTATGGAATTATGGAAAGTAAGAATCCTAGTATGAGAATTTTTACTTATTATGGAGATTGGGTACAATTAGGAGATTTAATCCCATTTTATGAAGGAATCCTATAATATTATAAATAGGGGATAAAGCTCTTATTTCATACCTTCAATTATCTTATTTCATAACATTTTTACATAAACTCCAATTCTCATGGATCATGGAGATCACATATTTTCTGGAGAATTATTCTCTATTCTTTACATATTTTATGGATAATTATTCTCTCTTCTTTACGTATTTTATTGGAAATTATTCTCTCTTATTTACGGGTTTTATGGGGGAATAAATAAGCGAGCTCTTCTTTAGGAGAGGTGAGATTTTCTTTAGGAGGGACGAGCTCTTATATAGGAGACGGAAACCCTAGATTGGGGATACGTCTCTTGTTTATATAAAAGATGACACAGGCCTCGCTTCTATTCTAAGTTGATTTTATATCCTACGTTTTGAGCTCTCTTATACCACTCTCAAAAAAATATCAGACTTGAGCATCGGAGGGCCTACGTCGGGGCTGTCCGGCTTGGGCTCTATTTTGCAGATTAATCAGGTTACTAGGAGCTTTGTGGAGGGCTATTAGGTCGCCTAACACATATTTCAGGTTATTACTCTCTTTTCTTGGTGAACAAAACTTTTTGGTCGCATCAACAATGACGCAATAAATTTACCCGGTATTTCCAGTTAGCTTCAGTGATACGACATCGAATATCTATATCAATAAACATGCAAGTTTATAAGTATTTATGAGGCGACCTCCCCTTTTTAGAAGGGACAATACTATTATAAGGGGGGCGAGCTGTTTTGGGAGTAGCGAGCTCTCGCATAGGATTGACGAGCTCTTATATGAGGGTGGAAAGCTCTTACATGAGGGTGGCGAGCTCTTATCAGGTAAATGGTATTATAACAACTCGTTATTGAGAGCTGCGCTTTATGGTTAACACGATATTGGGCACTGGTAGGCTGATATGGGTTATGTGGGGTCCCGACGGACTAAAAGCATGGTATGGATATTGGCTCGTGGTTTTTATGGTAATTTAATGAGAGTTCTAATATATATGGTAACTTAGCATATAGGAGAAGTCATAATTCTAAGTCGGTCGCTATTTATGGTGTTATAGTTTTAATAGGAGACGGGAACCTTAGATTGGGAACACGCCTTTTATATGTATAAGGAGGACATAGGCCTCACTTTTTTCATTAAGTTGATTTTATATCCTACGTTTTGAGCTCTCGCATCACTCTTAAAAAGTATCTGACTTAAGCATCGGAGGGCCTACGCCGAGGATGCCCGGCTTGGGTTCGATTTTACAGGTTAATCAGGTCTCCAGGAGTCTTCTGGAGGTCTATCAGGTCACCGAGCACGTATTCTAGGCCAGTACTCTCTTTTGTTGGTGAACCAATCTTTTTGGTCGCATCTAGTGGAGTGGTCTGTGATAAAAAAAAAAGACATCGAGTCCTTGAGCAGAAGACGTGAGAACTTCAACAAGCAAAACATGAAAGGAAGAACCATCACACCTCAAACTTTGGATTTTAAGTCTGAGATGGGCAAAGCGAAAGAGGTAGACAAAGGGAAACAATTTGAGGAGGAAAAAATACCACCTCAAGGGGAGACAGTGGATCAAACAACCACAACAACACCATCACCATCGCCACATAAGGAAAAGGTGGAGAAATTAAGGGGAGAGAATAAGAAAACGACTCCAAAAATGATCAAACCAAAGTCTATTCACATTGGGACAAAAGATTTGAAGAAGTTACCAAAAGGAAGAACTTGTCAAGTCGACAAAGAACTCCTTGAGAGATTAATGAGATCAGTATCTCCAAGCAAGTTGGAGAAAATTTCGGCGGGCAAAGATAACAGCGAGGAAGACGAGGTTAACGAAAAAGATGAGGAATACAGGCCAACACCATTGACCCCGGGCTAGAAAAAGAGCATGGAAAGGGAACCTTGGATGTCGGATCCAAAGCTGACCTAGACCACAAAAAGGAGGCGTTATCCAACAGAATAGCCATCATCACCAGACGGGGATGAAGACGAGGACAACGCAAACCTCATAAATAATAGGCCACGAGAAAGAACCTATCAGTGCCACGCATTATTTGAATGTGGGGGCTTGAGTAGTTTTCTCGGTCAATTATGATCTAATATGGACAATGGTATGGGGTCTCTGCGGACTAAAGGCATGATATGGTTATTAGCTCATGGTTATTATGAGATTTCTGATATATCTATGGTAAATTAGCACAAAGGAGAAATCGTAATTCTAAATCGATGTTTATTTATGGTATTATGACACCTACATCTCGCCCAATAAGAGATATGTAATAGGCAGTACCGGCGTTACAGAGGCAGCTCACGGGAGCAGGATATGAATAGTCAAGGGGCCACCCGTTCTCAAAAGCGATATTGAGACGGCTTTACCTCGTGGATATAAGGGGCTAGATATCTATTATGAGAGGATATCAGACCCCACTGACTCAAACTTTTGTGCACCCCTTTTTAATAATTAATTTAAAAGCACGTCAGTTTGCTCGCAAGTGTACGAGGTAACTGTAGGGTGATGAGCTTGACTCGAGTTGTATCTCTAGAGGAAACAACTGTTCGGTTTTTCGGATGTTTTTCTCAAATATGAATAACATACATATACATTTGGGGGTTTGAATAGATTTAATTGATCATTACGAACTAAAGCAATAATTAAACTAAGTTATTTAAACTAATTATTCTAACTAAATTATCAACTACGAGCAATAATTGAAATTTTAATAATACGCAACCATAAATTAAATCTAATTAAAAAATATAAGAGCATGAGCATAAGAAATTAACACTAAGCAACGAATCATTAACGAATAACTAAGCATAAATCAGCTCACGTAAATAAACTAAATTAAACCAATATCCAAACATGAAACGATTTAACTAAGCAAACTAGTTCTAGCATTAACTAAGAAATTAACTAAGAATTAAACTAACAATTAAACTAGAAATTAACTACTAAATTAACTAAGAGTTTAGAGTACTTATTCGAACTACTAAAAGCAGTAAAAATCTCCAGCTATTCCAGAGGTTGAACGTTGATCTTGGGCGAAGAATGAATCCCGAACTCGAATTCGACGTTTTGGACGCGTTGTTCTTCGATCCTTGATCTTCGTCTTCAAATCTCGTTATGAGATGTGTAATTATGTGTATTATCAGCTCAAATACCCTAAGGGGTCATGTGTTCTCCTTAAAATCCAAAATATAGAGGGTTTATATAAATTTTGCATGACTTGGCGCATAAGAAACCCTAAAATCCGAATTCTGGGCCGTCGCGTCGACGGAGCGTCGACTGACGCGAGCAGGTGCTCGGCGGGACTCAGCAAACTTGGTCGGCAGGTGTGCGCGTCGGCTGGGCAGGTGCGTTGACGGTGTGCGTCGACATCGACGCTTCAGCAGCTAGCATCGACGTTGCGTCGACCTTGGTGCGTCGACATCGACGCCTCAGAACGTAGCGTCGACGGAGCGTCGACTGACGCGGTCATGACTCGCTGGCATGGCTCGCGTCGACGGTCGCATCAGTCAACGCGACTGCACGTCTGTCTCCAATTCTCGATATTTTGCTACTCGTTTCACCGGAAAGCTTGTTCTTCACTTCTCGAACATCGAACCTCGTCTATTACGTGTTAAACTCTTCCGGTTACTTAGCTGTAAAGTGAAAAACAACGAAATATCACCTACTTGCATCAATTACGATCAAAATGCAGTAAAATAAGCTGGAATTATAAGAATACGAGATTCAGCTTAAATTGTCCAACTTATACCAAAAACAAATATAAAAACGAACTAAAGAGCTAATTAAAATAAGGACAAATCTACTCTAATCAACTACCCCACGCTTTATTGGTTTGTTCGTCCTCGAACAAACGATGATTTCAAAGTATAACTAGAATGAAAATCAGTTCAAGCAAAAAGTCGTGCTATGCTACATACGTAATTTTGAAAATATAGGTACAAGTCACGCAACGTCAAACACTTGACCATTATTACATTGTCGCTTCAAAATAAAATAATGCTTCCTCACGAAGGATAATATATATAAGTACGCTCAAAAGCACTCAAGTATTTTCTGTATTGGACGTGTATACACTCAAATCATACAATTACATGCACAATAAATAAGCACCAAAAATCAATCTCTTCTCAATCGCAAATTAAGTGTGCTATCAAAACTAAGAATCAGAAAAGGTCTTCGCGGGTTGTAGTGTAAGGCTCTTTGGACGGGTATGGGAATATATAAGTCGTGTGGCTAATCGCTCACTCAACCTAATCTAATCAAGAAGCAAATTGCTTCACCTCGCTCAAAAATAAAAACCTCACTTAACTCTCATAACGTAGCCTTAAAATATAGGCTATTTCCCAACTCGCAAACCATAAAACCGACTGAAAGCTCAAACCACTTAATCACAACTCTTTTGCCTTTTAAACATAAGGCTTCATAAAATAAACAATTAAACTCAAGCCTTTACAAGCGCGTAGGCAATTAATCAACATATCCACCATCCTATCTTTTTTTTTTTTTATTTCCCCCTTTATTATTATTTTTTTTATGGGGTATTAATTTTTTTCTTTTTTTTTGGATGGTGGTCCTTAATTAAAAAAATAATAAATTCCTAATAATCCAAGAATCAAATAACCAATAAAAATAGCGAACTCCTACCCCACGCTTTTAATGGGTTGTAGGGGTCGTCTCAAAAACACTCAAGGCTATAGGCATGAATATTTGGCTATGATTGGCTCATTCGGAATTTATAGTGGCTAAAGTTTATGAATATGGCCAGAATAGGGTTTTATATGTGCCTTAACTTCATGTTCAAAGTCGACTACACACAGCGGTTTCAAAGAGATATCAAGACTGAAACTTATTCAAGCACATGCAAAGATGATAAACACTCAGGCTACTCGCTGGCTTTTTGCATGAAAATAATTTTGAAATGACGCTGCTTTTAAGGTCTTGCGAAATTGATTGCGTCCAAGTACCATTTTACAATATATAATAATAAATTTTGAAAAATTATGCACTTATGCACGCTCAAAGAACTAGAACAAATAATCATACATAGTCAACTTCAACAGGCATGCCATACAAACACAAATAAGCGTCGAAATAGCGATCAATCACATCAAAAATATGCATTTTAAAATAAAAGACATCAAATTGCACTTTAAATATAAACCATACTCAACCACCCCCCTCCCTAAAAACCTGGAAATCTCCTGATTGTCATAAATATTAAAGAAAATAAGAGTAAGCGAGATAAGAAAACATCCCTGAAAATTCAATGGCCGAGTCTCTCTAAAAACGCATGTGCAATTATCCTTCGTCTTAGATCGCGTGACTAGATTGTCCCGAACAAACATATAAACATAAACAAAAACAAATAAACAAAATATGATTGTGATCAATTGCGACGCGCAAGTGCCCGGTGGCACGTCTTTTGGATTTGAAACGGCCGGATTGCGGCCAATGTCGTAAATGGCTGGGTTGCAGCTCATCAAAAGGTTGCCGGACTGCGGCTAACTTGGGTCGGATTGCGACCTCGATCGACAAAATCATCGTAATCCATGATTGTTGCGGTAAGCGGTAGGTTCAGTGGTTGATCGTCAATGTTAACGCCTTTAGTGGAACTAGCGGTAAGGCCTTGCGGTAGCGAGCTTCCGCTATATAACCGTTGTCCAGAATAAGCGATTTATCTTATTATCTGCACATCAACACACACATAAACATACCACGGCAACTGACACAATATAAAAAGACAAAAATAAAATAAAATAAAATAAAGAAAATAAAACAAAAACTAACCAATGCTTGGGTTGCCTCCCAAGAAGCGCAACATTTAACGTCATATGCTCGACGCAATTACTTGATCAAATTCTAGCTCGTGGTGGGTCCACGAACTCCTTCCTTGTACGACCATGATTCATATAATACTTGAAATAAGGCTTAAGTCGATGCTTGTGGACTTGGAATCCCGTGTTTGCACTCTCATTGTAAATAGTGGCAACTCCATACTCATCCATCTCCTTTATTAAAAATGGTCCACTCCATGCGACTTCAAACTTGGTTGGATCAAACTTACGATCGGAATTAAACAGCACTAGTTGACCAACCTTGAACTTCTCGTTAAAAACTTCGTTCGACTTCTTCTTCTTCTTTGTCCAATCCTCGCTATTAGCCTCGCCTTTTTTCTTCGTACGTTTAAAATTCTTGTAGGTGTCGAGAGACACACATCTTGAATGATTATTCGGTGGCTTCATCTCTTCTCTTGGCTCAAACCTCAAACGATCTCGTTGTGGTCTCAATTCCACTTTTGGCTCATTTTTAGGCACGTCCATCATCAAATGCCTCTGCATTATCAAACTCTTCAATCGTGCCGATGCTCAAGAGCTCATTCGCGCAAGAATATACTAAATCAATAGTAGAACAATCATTCTTAACAAATGATGCAGGACTCCTGTGAAAATCTTGAAGTGAAAACGTCACCGTTTCACCCAATACGGACAGAGTCACCCTCCCCTCGTTTACATCGATCACCATACGCGTTGTAGACATGAACGGGCGACCTAACAAAATGGTGTGTTCTCGGTTCTCGCTTTGTACGTCACCAACATCCATGATGACAAAGTTGACCGGCACTACTAGCTTGTCTACTTGTACTAAGACATTCTCCACAATCCCCAAAGGTAGCCTTATCGTTCTATCCGCCAATTGTAATTTCATCGTGGTCGGCTTCAGCGGTCCTAGGCCAAATTCCTTGTAAATCGAATGGGGCATCAAATTTATGCTAGCACCAAGATCGAGCATCCCTCTTGCCGTTTGTCCATTCCTGAGGGAAATAGTTATGCAAAAACTCCCGGGATCTTTCTCTTTGGGTGGCAATGGTTTCTTAATTATATCACCAACATCTCTTATCAAAGCCACAGGCTGATTTGTAGCCAAACGCCTTTCCTTTGATGCGAGCTCCTTGAAAAACTTCACAAATGCTGGCATTGTCCTTATCACCTCTATCAGGGGGAGGTTAATATTGACATTTTTCAATAAATTATATAGCTCCATGAATTTTTTATTCTCCTTTGCTGGACGTAGGCGACTTGGGAAGGGAACGTGATCATAAATGGTCAACTTCTTGGGCGCATTTAAAGAATCGGTGGTGTCTTCAGTTGCCGTCGATTTCGTTTTCTTCACTGCTCCCGGAGGTTGGGTCTCGGTCTCTTTCTTGTCTTCCTCCTTTCCTAGCTCGATGCAGTTATCCACTTCTTTTCCGCTCCTCAGCACATGAATAGCCGAGGCTTGTTCTGTTTGGCTTGGAAGAGTATTTTTCTCCTTCTTCAATGATGCCATGTCAGTTGCCAATTGTCCTACCATTAACTCCAATCTTCTTAGTCCTGACGAATTTTCAAGAGTGCTTTTGGCCATTTCAGCCATCATCGTTCTCAATTCTTTCATATCATCTCGAGCTCCCTTCAATTCCTCTTGAACATGTGTGAGGCCGTCTCGGTTCCGAATAGTTTCGGCAACTTGGTTCTGTTGCCAGACTATAAGTTGATCAGTCGACTGAACTGTAGCAGGTGTTTGCATGTGTGGTGGTCTCTGCCCCGAATGTTGTTGATTCGAATAGTGCTGGATGGCGTTGACGTCCCCTCGTTGTTCGTTGTTGAACGGGCACATATCGGCTAAATGTTCGGGGGATCCACATTGGTGACACATCGCATTAGTCTTCTTCGAAGAGGCCTTGCTTACCCGCTCGGCCTTCCAAGCTGCCAATTTCTCCTCGAATATCTCTTCGCACTTTGCTTTGACTAATTTTCCATCATCTAAGTCAGGATCAGGGATGGAAATCTCATTAACTCTCAATTTACGAGGCTGAGAGTTGGTCTCTCTAGATTTTTCACTCAGTTTCTCCAATATTCGTTTTGCCTCGCGAGCCGTTAAATCACCAAAATCTCCTCCTACTGCTATTTCAACTTGGCTCTTCCCCATGGGCGACAAACCATCAAAGAAAAACTAATTAATTATCTCAGGGGAATAGCTATGATGGGGGCATGCTTGTAAAAGTGATTTGTAACGCTCCCACGTTTCATGAAATAATTCTCCCTCCACTTGTTCGAAGTTAGCAATCTGCCTCCGAATTTGCCCCGTTGTTTGTGCCGAATAGTATTGATTTAGGAACTTCTCGCTTATCATCTCCCAATCAGTTAATGATCTTGGTTCTAAGGACAGTAACCAAGTCTTCGCCTTGTCTTTCATGCTATAGGGGAAACAAATCATTTGCATCTCCTCCCGGTTTAGACCATGACCTACAAATCTGCCCACTTCATCGATAAAGTAATTCAAAAACGCTAAAGGGTCTTCGTGGGCATTTCCGTGAAAAGTCGGAAGTAAATTAATTTGATGTGGTTTAATCTCTACTTCCCTTGCAGTCGGGCTAAGTACAATAGCAGACCCATAAAGCGCAACCTTCGGGCATGCAAAATCTTGTGGTCGAGGCGCTCGATCTCCCCTTGGTTCCCTAACTCGGTCATTAGCTCTCTCATAGTGGTCGTCATGAGCGTAATAGTGCTCGCGCTCGTATCTCCTTCCGAAGTTATTTTGCTCGTAACCATGATCTTGATTCTCCAACCAATCATTCACGTGCCTTTGATTGTCAGCATACGCGTTATGCTGTAGAAAATCTTCGTTCCTAATTGCCACGTTCTCGATGTTGTGTTGGCGAATAGCATTGTTGTTCATCTCTTCGTTGTGCCTCACATTCGCCATGTTGGGTTGGTGATCGATCACGTTTTGCTGCTGGTCGACTCCTTCATTTCTCCCCGCATCTTGTCTCGCAATGATGGGGCGTGGTGGYGATCTCGGTGGTGAATCGCCGTTTCGAATCGGATTTGCCTCTAACATAATGTCGGAAGCTCGATCGCAAGCGAAATCAGTTGTTGTGGAGGAATCGTCCTCGGAAATAAGAACGGGTCTTGGTCACGGTGGGTTTGAACGGTGGATGTTGTCAATGAATGGTACAAGGTCGCGTTGAAGGGATCGCCTTCCTTGCATAAACTCAACAACACATCAACGTACCAAATGGCAAAAACCAAGTAAAAATAATAGAAATAAAATAATAAATTAAACAGAAAATAAAACGAAAAACATCTTTAATTCGTACTCGTTACTTCCCCGGCAACGTCAGTTTGCTCGCAACTGTACGAGGTAACTGTAGGGTGATGAGTTTGACTCGAGTCGTATCTCTCGAGGAAACAACTGTTCGGTCTTTCGGATGTTTTTCTCAATTTACGACTCGAGTCAAACTCATCACAAGGAAACAACTGTTCGGTCTTTCGGATGTTTTTCTCAAATATGAAGAACATACATATACATTTGAGGGTTTGAATAGATTGAATTGATCATTACGAACTAAAGCAATAATTAAACTAAGCTATTTAAACTAATTATTCTAACTAAATTATCAACTACGAGCAATAATTGAACTTTCAATAATACGCAACCATAAACTAAATCCAATTAATGAATATAAGAGCATGAGCATAAGAAATTAACACTAAGCAACGAATCATTAACGAATAACTAAGCATAAATCAGCTCGCGTAAATAAACTAAATTTAACCAATATCCAAACATGAAACGATTTAACTAAGCAAACTAGTTCTAGCATTAACTAAGAAATTAACTAAGAATTAAACTAACAATTAAACTAGAAATTAACTACTAAATTAACTAAGAGTTTAGAGTACTTATTCGAACTACTAAAATCAGTAAAAAGCTCCAACTATTCCAGAGGTTGAACGTTGATCTTGGGCGAAGAATGAATCCCGAACTCGAATGCGACGTTTTGGACGCGTTGTTCTTCGATCCTTGATCTTCGTCTTCAAATCTCGTTATGAGATGTGGAATTATGTGTATTATCAGCTCAAATACCCTAGGGGGTCGTGTGTTCTCCTTAAAATCCGAAATATAGAGGGTTTATATAGATTTTACATGACTTGGCGCATAAGATACCCTAAAATCCGAATTCTGGGCCGTCGCGTCGACGGTGAGTCGACGGAGTGTCGACTGACGCGAGCAGGTGCTCGGCGGGACTCGGCAGACTTGGTCGGCAGGTGTGCGCGTCGGCTGGGCAGGTGCGTCGACGGTGTGCGTCGACATCGACGCTTCAGCAGCTAGCGTCGACGTTGCGTCGACCTTGGTGCGTCGACATCGACGCCTCAGAACGTAGCGTCGACGTTGCGTCGACGGAGAATCGACTGAAGCGGTCATGACTCGCTGGCATGGCTCGCGTCGACGGTGCGTCGACGGTCGCGTCAGTCGATGCGACTGCACGTCTGTCTCCAATTCTCGATCTTTTGCTACTCGTTTCACCGGAAAGCTTGTTCTTCACTTCTCGAACATCGAACCTCGTCTATTACGCGTTAAACTCTTCCGATTACTTAGCTGTACGGTGAAAAACAACGAAATATCACCTACTTGCATCAATTACAATCAAAATGCGGTAAAATAAGCTGGAATTATAAAAATACGAGATTCAGCTTAAATCGTCCAACTTATACCAAAAACAAATATAAAAATAAACTAAAGAGCTAATAAAAATAAGGACAAATCTACTCTAATCACCCACCCATCATGTGCAAAGTTTTGAGAACGAGGTTGTGTTGAGGCAGTATACGGACGTTATAGCTTGTAGGGCTTTCTTATCTAATTTGACAGGGATAGCACGAGATTGGTTTCATCAACAAGCAACAGGGAGGATCACCAGCTTCCAGGTCATGAAGTTGGCCTTTTTGAAGCATTTCGCTAGAGCCAAGTTACACACGAAAATCTCATAATCTCTCTTTAAATGGTGCAGCAACATGGGGAAACTTTGAAGAGTTATGTGGCCCAGTTTACTAGGGCTACCTTGGAAGTGCCCACAGCTATGGATGAGATGATGGCGGGAGCTTTATATGAAGGATTGCGGATTGCGGGAGATTTAGTGATAACTACATATTCCCTGCGGCCACCTTATCGAGATTGCGGATTGCGGATTGCGGGAGCTTTTACTCATCGTACTCCTAACTCGCTTGCCATGTTCATTCCTTGCTACACTAACTCATATTCAGCTTCATTGATGGAGGCATTAAACCCCAGCTTGATCGCAAAGTCCAAATTTTCCCATTCATGTCTAGTTAAAACAAATCCTATCCATGTCGCGATGTCATGGTCGATCTATCCATGTGCAGTAACCATGATTTATATTTAGATTTGTTCTCTGCTAGCGCACCATCTCTTGTAGAAAATCTGCCAACACTTGAGGCATAATCGTCGTTCATGGATCATACATCACGTCATATTCGCTGAGCTCAACTACCCACTACACCAATGACCCCGACACATTTAGATTTCTCAATACCTGTTTAAGAGCTAAACTAGTGCGTACTTTGACCTTGTGACCCAAGAAGTAAGGTCGAATGTTCCTTACTGTGTAGATCAATGCAAATCCACCTTTCTCGAGCTCTGACTAGTTCATCTCAACTCACCTTAACATCATACTGATATAGTAGGTGGGATTTTAAACACCAGCTTCTTCCCTGATCAACACCGAACTCACTGCAACCTCCCCGACCGATATGTAAAGCATCAGATCTTCACCTGACATAAGTTTGGTTAGCAATGAAATCTCATCCAGTTACTACTTGAGCATCTAAATCATTAGCTGCCTCCTAGGTCCATTCAAACTTGGACCCTTTCCTCAATGTTCTAAGAAACAGAAAGCCATTCACTAGTGCATAAACAATTTTCTAGAACGCCCTGTTTCAGTTATTCTAGATTGCCCTACCCAGGCGTTCTGACTAGAGCTGTTCTAGAATATCAGATTTTCCAGATCAGCTTTCTGAGGCGTTCTAGAATATCCGATATTCTAGAACGGTTATTTGAGAGGTTCTAGAAAAACAACTTACTCGTTCTAGAAAATAGTTTTTCCCGGTTAATCTATTCTAAAAATAACATTCTAGAACGGTTACAAAAAAAGACGTTCTAAAAAATGTATATTCTAGAACGTCGTTTCGAAAAAACGTTCTAGAATATACATTTTCCAGAACGTCTTTTCGAAACGACGTTCTAGGATATACATTTTCTACAACGCCTTTGAGAAAGACGTTCTAGAAAATGTATATTCTAGAACGTCATTTTCGAAAAAGACGTTCTAGAATTTTTGTTTTTTCTAGAACGACTTTTCGTAAAACCGTTCTAGAAAGTAGTAAAAAAATTATTAAAAAAATAATAAATAAAAGCACCTTCCAACAAATACACTAAAATCACCAATACCTAATTAACCAACAAATACTCCAAAATTCATGAAAAGCAAGATAATCACAAACTTAATACCAACATAACCAAAACATATCATTATCCAATTTAAAAGCAAAAAAACATTTCAGTTATATTTTTCTCTAATCCTATACAACAGGTGAAAGTTTCACAGTTTTACTAATGGAAGCAATTCCTATATATATCTGACTGCAGTAATTTTATTGTAAACCGTTGAAGTACGGATGCTTCAGTGCATCGCAAGCAGTAATTCTTCCTTTGGATTCATGCAGAGCATTTTCTGCAAAAACAAAATACTTAAATCAAAAACAAAATCCAAGCATGATATCAAATCAACAAAAATGACTGGATAATTTCAAGTTTGAACCAACAAAGGGAATTGAATACGGATAAAGGTAAGTTTAAGAACTCTCACTTAGAGGCCACATCGTTTTGAGAAAGTGGGTAACTGAGTGATTGCAACATAAGGATAAAGGTAAGCATATAAATTAGTAAAAGAAAAGAAAAGGGAGATTAATTAGTTCTTTTTATGTGTAGACTTATGGGAAAATATATTGGCATATCTCTCGGGACAAACAAGTTCTCCGAGAGGCTTATCTGTTTTGGTGTCATCAATAGAGTCCAATCCCGGGTATGAGTTCAAGTTCGGAACATAAAAATGAAGACGTAACCCAAACAAAACAAAACATGCACATAATTATGACCACAACATAAGAAGGGTAAAATAAAAATGAAGACGTAACCCAA
>BMAC01000609.1:0-20553 GCA_014905375.1 Phtheirospermum japonicum | reverse complement strand
CAATTTTTTCACATAATTAAATAATTTCTCGCAATATTAAATAATTTCTCAAAGAATTAAATAATTTCTCACAAAATTAATAAACTCACACATTTTCATAATTCATAGTTTTTTCACAAGAAATTCAATAGAAGGTAACAATTAAAGGTCAATATTTTCCATAATCAATATTAACAAAATAATTCTCAAACAAATTCAAAAAAAATATGAATTTCACAATTAACAATTAATTAAATTAACAGTTAACAATCAATAAACATATATCCATGAACAATTTACAATTAACAAAATAATTCTCAAACAAATTCAAAAAAAAAATGAATTTCACAATTAACAATTAATTAAATTAACAGTTAACAATTCATAAACATATATCCATGAACAATTTACAATTAACAAAATAATTCTCAAACAAATTCAAAAAAAATATGAATTTCACAATAAACGAAAAATTGAGAAAAATTGAGAGGAAGCCACGTGTCAGCCAAAGAGCAAGCTATTAAAAAGATTACCAACAAATATTAAAATAATTTAAAATCTAAAACTATTTTAAATATTTATTATTTAAAAATAAATCAAAAAATTTGTATAAATATATTATAACTTTGGAATTATTTGAAGTAGGTGAAAACAATAAGTAACAAATATGAAAAAATATTTATTAAGAATATATTTTTTAATATGTAAATTATTATATTAAAACACATAATTAAAGAAATCTAGAAAATATTTTAATTATAAAAGAAACTGATTTACATATGAAAGAGAATGTTTAAGATAAATTTATAAAATTATTTTATAATACTAAAATTATTACAAATATTAAAAATATTTTGAAATATAAAAAAATCAGTTTTTTATAGGTATTTTTTTCATTTTGTTTTGATTTTATCAATATTTAAAAAAATATTTTTTCAAGTTTTATTTTAATTTATAATTTAATAATACTTTTTTGGCATATTTAAAAAGATTTTATAATATATTTTTCATCTTTGTAAATATTATATTTTAAGTAACGTTAGCTTCTTAAAATAAAATTTTAATTTTAAATAAAAAACTTTTTTTTTGTGCCACAATCAGAATTGAATTTGTGAAAATTGGTCAAAGTCAACATTTTTTTAGCCGAAAATTGAAAGGCATTCTGAACAAAATTGAGTTTTCGTAACATTTTAGAATTTTTTTTTTATATTTTTTTAACAAGGCGCAAATGCATTCGGATCAAGCCGCCCTTGATCTGCTCCATTATTCTGTGAAAGACTGCAACCCTCGGTTCTGCTCCAGCTTTGAAACACATATCCTTCAATCTCACCGATTTGGCATGCGTGTTGAAGTTAGAAGAGACATGTCGCTTGATCCGAATATATTTTGTCTTTTCCTGTTAACAACCAATCATGTCTGTCTAAGGCCACCTTATTTTCAAGAGAGATTTGACCATACTTTTTTACACGTCAGTCAATCAACTCTCACCACCTTTACTATTAAATGCAGGTCTACCTCAATCCAGGTCTTACCAATACTGCCCTATCAACTCCTCCCCCCAAAAAGGGGTTGAGGAAGAGCGACAAGGTGACCGGGCCCTTAGTAATAAATGAGGCCTCATGTTTTTTAGTGTTTCTCGTATTAGTACGAATCCCAAGGGACACGCCAAACTGCCAGGGCTAATTATTGGCATTTAGTGGTGTCGCACGTTTCCAAACGGTCACTGTACTTCTCCGTCCTTCCAGGCACTGCCTCGTCAACCTTAGTATAGAGTCCTAGTCGTCCCAACTCACCTTTTAGGGCACTGTTCACCTGCCCGCATTAAATGTGCAGATCCCATCACCACAGTTAAGAGTGCTCGAACAGGTCGCCTCGAGTCTCTCCTAGGCTCTGACCTTCCGGGTGTTATTCTTTCTGGTTCCCCGACTTCCCTTCCAAAGCGTAATCTATGCTCCTCTTCAAGATAAGACTAGAATATTTTACATTAATTAGTTTATCTTCTCGCATATATAAGACTAGAACATTTTACATGATCCATTTGGCTCAATTGATACTGTGTCCATTTGACCCAAGATAATCCAATGGAGCTAACAATATTGGCCACAATGTACGGGGCATAAAGTTCCTAATATAGTATTGAGAAAAATAAGCATACTCTTATCAACCACATAATAAACCTTAAAGTCTCGAGGGTCTCCTCAATAAACCCTATTCATAAGAAAAAATGAACAATCTCAAAAGGTGGCAAAAGATCCAAATATGTGCTTAGAATCACATAAGGCCTAATACCCCTAAGTATCAAAAATTTAGGATTATTTCCCTTCCTATAGATAGGTTTCCTAAAGCTCTGTTCTCAACAAACTTCTCGCTACACACATATCGCGGCCTCCATAGTCAAAATATCAAGAAGATTGGGACTTTTCTTACTCTTGTAGAGAATCAAATAAATCACACAAACCCTTGTCATCACCATGGTAGGTGTGTTCTATTGATTCCTCATATGATCTTATCTAAATTGATCTTATCTACCCAAAATTCATAATTCATGTTCTCCTCTTCTCCTATCGATATATTTCAACCGCACAATCTCAAGCATGTTGCAAAATGATTCAAATTCTCAGAACTTATCACATACTTTAGGCGAGGACACCGCCTATCTTACCTCCTCCTTGCTGTCATCCCATTCTCATGAATCCACCATAGTTTGCTCTAAAGAAAATTAGAGCAACAAAACTTTGCAAGTTACCAAAGAATTATTCATATCTTCTTTTTCATACTTCATAGAAAGAGGACTAACCCAATTCGAGCCAAAAGATATACTCGATCCATCAATCAATTTTAAAATCATCTGGCCCAATCAATCAAACATAGCTAACAATCCTCTAAAGAACAATCTCACTTTTCTCAAATATTAGGTACACAGTATCCCTCGTCTTATTTTCCTTCTTTTCCTTGTGTCTATTAGCAGAAACTACCAATTACCTCTCAATTAATACCCTCTTAAATCTATTTGCCTCATTACATGATTATATAATCTTATGTTGATTTGATAAAGTAGAACATGATGTGAACTTCTTCCAATATAATTCTGGACTTAAATGTTCTAAAATAATCTCATTGTATCTAACATCTCACAACAAATCTCACTTTCTAACTAATATTCTCTAAGACGTAAGACATTGGAAGACCAGATTCTTCGGCTTACATACTGTAATATCTTGTCCCTTTCCTTCTAAACAGATGGACGAGCCAACTTCCCAAGGAAAAATATTCCCCAATCACAATTTAGTTTAATTTCCCTAAACAATTCGCCCCAGTTGTTGTCTTACTTTGGGATAAGCGAAAAGATTATATATCTCACATGCGGTCTTGGTTGTAAAATTCTTATATACAATCATAGACATAGATTCATGATTTTACTATACTCACTTGATATTTCACTTCATGTAATGCATAGTCATTGTTGAAGAACTTTGAACCTAAACCATCAGATACGCCAACAACAAGCCATTTTCACTAAGAAGAAATTGAAAATTCACAGGGGTGTAAAGGTAAGAAAAATGCAAAGGATGTCGAAGCTAAATCTCTACCTGCCTCTCTTAGGTCACCGCATGATCGTACCGATGACCCACCTGAGTAAAGAGCCTTAATGGACATCAGCCACAGGAGATAATTCCTTCCTAGGCTAACCTCTCCATATGTCGTTAGTTAAAAGCCCTGTAATACTCAAAGACCAGACTGACTCACTTCATGATGTGCTATTTTGACAAGGTAAACAAATATATGTTCCCTCTGTACTCCGTATATAAAATTAGACTTCTCTAATCGCTCTTCATTAAAAGAAAACAATATTAATCGGTTATCGCCCTCGTCAAGTTGACTATACATGAAGAATAAGAAAATAACCCCTCCCAAGTCGTGGAACTAGAGTAATATTTAACATAACTGCACTCTTGGCTTGATAAAAAGAGCGCTCTGATAGCCTAAGGAAAAGTAGTACTAAGAAGGATTAAGGAAGACCTTCATATGTCTAATGCCAAAGTATCATCCACTAAACCTGCAAAAACAAAACAGTTGGATGATTGAATTCACTCAGTAGAGCAATACATCGAGCAAATTTCCTCAGCTACTAACAAAGAGGCATCTAAAAAAGAAGGTGTATTAGAGGTAAGAGAATGTTCCTATTATTCAAGTGGGACAAGACTTCTTACAGTCCTACATAGAATAATTCCTTGAAAAATAACAAAACTCAATGACATATTTTCAACACCACATTCTAGGTGCCATATAATACTTCTACTGGGCTCTAGACAATGAAAAAGAGAAAATATCTGCTCTGAGCTTCTATGGTCTAATTGATAGGGATAATGACCATAAGGGGATGCTGTTTCACCCAAAAACCATGATCACGCCTGGATATAAGCTTGACCTACTCCAAAAAAACATGTTAGAAAGAACGTACTTCCATCTCTTACCCAACAATTTAGGGGGGGGGGACTAGTTGATTTGACCTGAGCTGGCGAGTGAGACTCCTGGGCTTTGGTTACAACTGGTTGGGATGAGCTGGAATGCCCGACCTGAACACCGAGCTAGGAGTCGCGACGTGATGAGGGCTAACCTGACCATAGCAAGAGGGGTCAGGATTAAATATGTAAAACATCGCCATATAGACCTGATTTGTGTCCCAATGGGAGTATCCAGGTCAGGTCATGCCCTGTAATGGCCCTAGATTCACGAATTTCTATTTTCGAGATCCCGTTGAGGGTCCCACTGAATAGATCTGACCTACATCCCAATGAGAAGTTTCCAGGTCAGGTCAGGGCCTGTAACGGCCTCAGATTCGTAGATTTCCATTTTCAAGATTCCAGGAATGGCCCACTGGGCAAAAAACTATAAATATCCTTAACCTTGAGGCAGAGAGGGGTATGATTTTTCTGAGTACTACTTTTCTACTTCATATTATTCCCAATAAACGCTTTCTGACTTAAGTATCGGAGAGGTTTCTACCGAAAAATCTCCGGTGGTCCTTTTTAACGTGTTTTTGTGGAGCAGGTCAGGCTTATATCCAGGCGTGATCAAGTTTTTTGGGTTAAACAGATGCCATATCATTTCATCTGAAGAGAAAATCCAGAGGATATGGCTTCTTGTGAGTGGTGGGAATTCATGTTGTAGGATTCTATTCACAAAGCCGATTTAGGGTTCACGCTTGATCTAGGAGTCTCACAACGGTTCACCACACCTGTCTTTATCATTTTGTTTCATCTCCCTCTCTTATTTTTTTGTAGCATGTGGGGACTAGACTATGGGGACTCAGATCTATCTATTATTAATGAAATATAGCTATTTTAGTAATTAATTTTATACATTCACTATTAATCATAATCCTCACAAAAGATATAGGCATGCTCTATTCAAACATGAACGGATGATCAAAGAAATCCTAGTATGGGCCATGAAATTAATGTCCTCAAATATACACATATCAGGATCCTCATACACATAGCTCGACGAACATTATTAGGCATTGAAACAATAATATTAATAACAAATCTTAAACATATAAGGCATATAAGATATCTCCCCCACTTAATATTATCGCATGTATAACGTATTTAAAAAATAGATATGTGTTAAAAAATATTCATAAAAGGAAACAACCCAATTTATGGTGAGGCGATGTCCTGTTCCAAGGACTAATTCGAAGTATATTCATGTTCTGAAGCATATATGTAGGAAAGCTCATCATTGTATCTAGCTGGACAGTGGGAAAGAACATTAAGCCCTTACACTAGTGCAGAAACTGCATTCTAGAAGAGAACATGCTGGTGCATCCAGAAGGGTATTTAAAATACTGTTCTGAATTAAACTTTCTAAAATGGTATTTGAAATTACCGTTCTGGATAGATGAGTTTCCAGAACGGTTTTAAAATACCTTTCTGGAAAGTAGACATTCCAAAACGGTTATGGAAAAACCGTTATGGATTATGTGTCAATCCAGAACGGTATTTTTAAAACCGTTTTGGATTGATGTACATTCCACAATGGTATTAAAATACTGTTCTGGAATGTAAGACCATCCAAAACGGTTTTAAGAAAACAGTTCTAGAAACTCTTTTCAAAATTTAATACCGCCTTAATGAGAATTTTTACCGCCCAATATTTTTCCTTTCTAGAATGGTATTTTTAAAACCGTTCTAGATTGACGTACATTCCAGAACAGTACCGTTCTAGAATGTACGTCAATCTAGAACTGTTTTATGAAAACCGTTCTCGAAAGTCTTTTCAAAATATAATACCACGTGAATGAATATTTTTTGCCGCTAATTTTATTTCTTTCCAGAATGATATATCTTTAACCATTCTGGATTGACATACATTCCAGAACAGTATTTTAATACCGTTCTCGACTGTATGTCAATCCCGAATGGTTTGAAAAAAACCGTTCTTGTAAGTGTTTTTCAATTATAATAAAAATCCCACTTACATTTTCTATTTCTTTTCTCTTTCTCTTTCTCTTTCTATTTCTTTTTCCATTTCTATTACTTTTTCCTCCCCCTTCTCTCGTCGTTTTCGCCTTCACTTCCAAACAGCGCCTCGTCTTCCTCCTCTCTCTGCCGCCGCCTTAAGAGGTGGCAACCACCTCCTCATGACGGCCTCCTGCCCGTCCTCCCCCAGATCAAATCCTGAAAATCGACATAATTTTCAAAAAACAGGCCCCGATCCCCATTTGAACAAAAATGGCAAAACACCAGTCGGCGTCCCTCCGGCCAAATTGGATGTGCATCAACCTTCCCCACATATTGTTGATGCTAACCCAGGTACCAATTTTAAAAAATGAGCTACAATTGTGGCCAATTCAAATGTCCATTCGTATTTCGAAAATTCATTGGCAGTTTGCCAAAAGTGAAGCCTAAAGATCTCGTTAAATTGGGATTTCTATGTATTTCTTTACATTATTTTCTTCTTTCTATGTTTTACATTAATTAGGCCTTGAATATTAATGATTGTAATATTATAAAATTTTGCATTTTCCTGATTTTTGATTAATGAATTTAATAGCCCTTAATTTCCCCCCCATCGGTTTATCTTGAAACCTGCTCGAAGACGCATAGATCCAGTTTGATTGTAAGTTTTGTGAGTTTAATAGCCCTTAGTGCTTGTGTCATGTGTGAATTCCATCTACTTTAAAACATGCCTAATATTTTCATTATCTTTGTTATATTTATGTGGTTAACAACTGGAATGTAAATCTAGTTTGCATGGATTTAATCTCAATATATATTACTTGTTTCTAGTCACCAATATTTATCATAATCTGCTTCACTTGTTCATGTCATTAATGATGCTGCAACTTTACAACAAAAGGATGAGTGGTTTTGACATGGCACCTCCTGCTGCTTTGCTTCACAGTCCTGCCATTTCAGGTATTACCAATCTTTTTAACCTTTAATTTATATTAAAGACTATTACTTTTTCTCTTTGATAGAGTTTGGGAAGTTCTTATCAAAATATATGGTTTCATTTTGGTAAGAAAACATGGTTTTCAAATTTGTGTATGTCACAATACGAAGTACCCCTAGATTAGCTATTTAGTTTTTTCTTATTAATTATTTGCTTAGTTATGGAAACTGAGAGATTCTTTAGTTTCTTCTTGTGTTTGGTGTTTGTTTGTTGTTTTGTATGTCTATGTTATGTTAAGAAGGCAATGTTGGGCTACTAGCCGCACTGTGCTGACAGGGCGTGAGCCGACTTCTATAGCTTTTATGTACAAAGAAGAACAAATCAAGTCTTGTCCATCTTCAACAAGGATTTGAACGTTTGGCAATTTTATGGATATTCTTTTATAGAATATAATGTTGTTTCCATTAGAGTTTATTTTAACTGCTAGATCATGGTGTGCCTAAAATATGAATACTCAAGAAATCTGCTAAATTTGACAACTCTCACCACTATAAATAATAGTGTACTCGTCTTCAATTTGGGATATGGAACTTGGTTTAGACTTGACAGTTCAGATGCCTGGAACCACTAAATCTCAAACCGGCTCACGTTGCATGACCAAAAAGAATTATTTTCCCTAGATCATTAACACGTTTCACAATAATCTACCTTGTTGCTCCCTCCATGTTGTATGAGTTAACTCAATCTATATCTTGATTACTGGGCCAGACATGGACCTAAAAAAGATAGCCCAAACGACTCTGGGCATGACCCCGCCCATTTAATAACTCTTAATATTACTGACCGACCCTTGAAATTATCATTTACCTAATAAAATGCCTCTAAAGGTGCAATATCTGATAATGGGTTTGTTTCTTTTGAATTCTAATCGATTACAGCTGAGATATATAACTCCAATTAATCAAATGAGCTTAATTGCTGGTCAATTCTTTATTATTCCTAGGTATCACTTTGCACTAAATAAAACAGGAATGAATAAAGAATAAAATAAAATCCAGACTCTGCATAATAAGTGACTAGCAAATACATTACAAATCAAAGTAAATTCAATTGGTTAGGCAAACATTATTTTAACTAATTTCCTAGAGACAACAATTAGACAATATAATGTGTGTTTTTTTCCCCTCTCCCTCTGAACCAATTGTGAAGAGGATTAGGGCCTTGAGGGACGTACGCTCGAACCACAGCGTGCATTTTCTTGCGCTTTATTTTCTCCAAATTTCCATATGAAGAGACTTCCTAAAGTGCTTCAAGAAATATAAATTGAATTTGGATCTTATTCTAATTTGCTCAGATTCTTGGCTTGCCAGACTAATATTAATTTGCTCATCAGGCTACAAGACATGCTCGACGAGTCTATGTCGGTGGACTTCCCCCCTCTACTAATGAACAGGTAGTGTGTTCCTTTTCTCTATATAAATAAAATATAAATAAAGCCCATACAAGTGAACTCGTCTTCTTTAGGATTTTAGAACTTCAAGAGTAGACTCGAATTCATTGTCATCCATGCTATTCACCTTTTCTTATTAATTAATTCCTCCTTTTGTCTTCTTTTTCTTTTATTTTCTTTTTCTTCTAGCAGACTGTATCGACCTTCTTTAGTCATGTTATGGCATCAATTAGAGGAAACACTGCCGGTCCAGGTTTGTCCACATGCAATACAAATCACTTCCTGTTCATTTAGACCGAGACAAGTTGTGAAAAATGCATATCACCTTTTGTTTTGTGATTTCAGGAGATGCTGTTGTTAATGTTTATATTGACCATGAGAAGAAGTTTGCTTTTGTGGAGATAAGATCTGTTGAAGAGGCTAGTAATGCAATGGCTTTGGATGACATTATTTTCGAGGTAATAAAGATCTTCTGGAAGTAATGGTGTTGATGCAGCTGGATGTTCTGAAACCACCGTTGTTAAATGCGTAATATATTTCTCTTTCTGACCTTATAATACTCAAAATGGTTACAGTGTATCTAATCTGAGCTTGTTTTAGTTTTCTATGTCCATTTTTCGAGTCGCTACCATTTAAAGGTTAGTTAGTGACACCTCTGAGAAGGAAAAAAATGAGTTACTTGTCAACTTCACTCCCTTAAGTTGATGGGTTATAGATATTCACATAAACCATCTTTTAGGTCAAGGGCCATAAATTTTCACTTAATAAAAGACTTTCTATCTACTATAAACTTTATAATAGTTTTCATTTTTTTGATTATATTGTTATTAGTGTAATGGTTATAAATGGCAGTACATTTATATTATTACCATGTACTGATGGGAAGAGGTGTCTTCGAGGTCAGGGGTTGCCCCAAGTTCCTTTTTTTTTTCTTTCCTTTTTTGTTTATTTTTTATTATGTCGATGATGGGATTTTAGTATTATTATTATATGAAATGATGTGTGTTGAAATGATGGTGGAAGGTCAGTTGGATTATTTATATTGAAGACAAAGAGTGTGTAAACGAGCAGGTAGTGGAGTTGTTCTCTCTAAGACACGTTACTACTCTATCACTTTACCCAAAACGGTTTAAACTTGATACATTTGATCTTGAACTCCTGGAAGATCACGACTTAGTGGGGTGAGCTTTTATCTCTTATTATGTATTACATATATTAGAATTTTGTTGGGTTTGAAGAGGTAATTACCGTTTTTAATCAAACTAGAAAAAATTGTTGAGGAGGTTGCTATATTGCACACCTGCTTTTTTTCCTTCGACATCATTTTAGGAACTTAAGTTTGTAATGTGATTAGGGTATTTATATCGTGTTATGAAATTCTTAGTGATGATAAAACAAGGATGTGGTGATATGCTCTTGTTGAACCTCATTTTGCTGGAGTCTTCTGATATTTTAAGGTTATGGTGCTTATGAAATGACTGAATCGTCATTTTGCTGGAGTCTTTGGATATTTAGGGTTATGGTGCTCAATAATAAATCACTGAGACTCACCGGAAAGCTACTTGAAGCTATTATCATGAGCTTTGCTAAACTTCTAAGTGTTTATGTTTTTAGAGCTTTTATTGCGATGATTCAACGTTCTACTCCTTGATGATTCAGTTGAAAGTATTCTTAAATTTAGGACTTCTATTGTGATGATTCAACATTACTACATGATAATGATAAATTTTGAGTAACCTTTAGATCCCTAAGCGAGATTTAGTGATCACACCTCAAAAATAAAAAAAGGTGCTTCATTTATTGATGTCACTTTATCTGTTAATTATATGGTTCTTCACTTGGAGGTTTTCACACCTCAGTTTCAATAGGAATGAAGAGATTGAGTGTCGGGATGCTTCCTTTCCTCGTGAATGGATTTTATAATTTTGCCTAGTTATAAAGTCATCAAGACAAGCTAGTTTGTCTTCACCATTTTGATTTTTACAGTTAATGTTTGAGCTTGAGTTATTGGAAATTTTTTTTTTATGAGAAAAACTTGGTCTCCAACAAAAGGGTGTGACGATATGTTGGGATGAGAACTCTAGAATGATCTCGGATTATTTATTTCGATCATCATACTATTTTTGTGTACGAGAGAATTGTAGTGCCGACTAGTTCAACTCTATGCTGTAACTGAAAAATGTGAATAATCAGTGCCAACATATTCCGAAATTTTATCTAATGGCTTACTCATGATTTTTGAAAACATTACAAGAAATAAACTTTTTGTGTGATTATTCTCTTTAATAATTTAATTGACCAGCTGGACAATCTTTGTTTGATTTTTAGGGCTCAATAAACATTTTTTCGAAGGTGTTGTGAACATTTTAATGAGAGAAGCTTATGATATATTTATTGAGAAGGTGGCGTTAACATTTTAATGTTCATTGGTTTGAGACTTGGTGATTGAATATATCATTTCTCAATGATTAAATTCTGTTTGTTAAGAGGATTAGATCATTATTTTCATCTTTATTTTGTTAAATTTGAGTTAAGAACAACATTTTGTCACCTATAAGTTGCTTGTTTATAAATTTTTTTTGCCTTACTTTTTATTTTCCTTGTTCTATTTGTACATTTTCAGCGTCTCTATCCCACATTTGCTGGAAAAAGAGCAAATTAGGATTCTTGTTGTAGATTAATATATACTTTGAAAATTGAGGTAATTAACAAGATATTTTGTTTTCGTATGATATGTAATTTAGATGATCATATGATCCTTTATTTAGGATGATATTATTGAATTGTCTAATCAATAAGATCTTTATTCCTTGGTGCCAAAGTTCAATCAAACATCATAGTTTTAATTCACATAATTCATTAAAAGTGAATTTTTGATCAATCCTGTAAGTTCCAGATTTTTGGAATATGGAAACTCCGTAAAGTGATGACACAATTCTTTACTAGGGTCCAAACTTCACTTTTCTCTTAGAGCTCTTTGTTTCACTTAGGTAGAACACTAGTGTTGATAATGTAGTAAATCGATTCATTCTTCATGTTAATCTTTGTATATTAAACTATAGAACACAAAGATAATAGATTAAAGATGAGAGTAAGAGAACTTTTATTCTCATTGTAGAGATCTAAAAGTTCATTACCATATCTATAGTACTTCTTCTTGGAATACTAAAATTCAAGAATAGGTAAACTTAGAGTGAATCCCATACGATAGTTTTCTATAAACATTTATGCCTAAGTACCCTACTTGGTCTCTGGAACCTGCTTTCATCTCCATTTGGGTTTATATTCTTCTGTGGAGTCATTCCCCCCCCCCCCCTTTCATGTTGGTTTAGAATTAATTTATTTGTGTTCTTAAAAATCATGTTTGGGTGGCTTAAAAAAAATCTGCTTTGCCTTTTTTAAATTATTAGGCGAATAAATGGAACTTGTAATTTTCCACGATTATTCTTCCTGTAGTACTGCTTGGGTCTTGGCCTTCTGCCACTGGGTATTGTGGAGGAATGGCGAAATGTAATGCCCAGTCTTAGGTTCATGATTCTTTTTCCTGTGAGTGTGATCACCTATGAGTAAGTGTTATGTTATTAAGAGTGATTTAGAGTTATTAGTGAGTCTAGTTTCAAATTAAAATGTTAGTTTATTTTTATTATAAATTAATTTTGTTTTTCAGTATAGTGTAGTTTGAGTAATTGGCTTATCAATTAAGAGATATCTTTCCTGTCTGTGTTGTTTTAATTTGGTCACAAGCATAGTCTATGGATGAGAAATCTTAAGCGTCATTTCTTAAGTTCCTCATTGCATGTCTTTTAGCTCGGTTGTCCTGCATGACCTGGTTTGTAGATGGAATAAGTTGAGTTTGTTTTTTTGTTATCTAATTTTTGATTTTCGGTGATTTAGGATGTGTTTTTTCTTGGTGGAACTACTTTATGGGACTCACTCGTGCACTGAGCTTGTTATTTGTTGTTGTTGTTTAGTGTGCCTCTTACACTTGGAGTCTTTCGGGCCTTTGATTTTCTCTTTACCTCCATTTCCAGCTCTCAAGGATCCTCAGAAATACATAGAAGGCAAAAAAAAGAAGCTATAATGGGATACGCACAGTTAGTCATTGGCCCTGCTGGCAGTGGAAAGGTTATTGATCAAATTTTATCCCTTAAAGATATTTTTTGTTGTATTGATTTTTTGTATACTTTGCCTCAACAATCATCGTTAAAAATTATGACTTATTTGTTTTGATTTTAATTTGAATATCAACATTCTTTTCATGGATAAATGCCTGCTACTCTGGATTGTATGTGGTCCATATTGCAATATTTATTATTATTGATTTTGGTGTATTCCTTCTTTCATTTTTTTTTTTTTTTAAACTTTCTAGAAGGTAACTTTTGTAAAACCATTCTAGTAAGTTATACTTTCCAGAACGATATTTTAAAATACCGTTTTGGAAAGTATAACTTACCAGAATGGTATTTGAAAATACCGGTATTTTCAAATACCATTATGGTAAGTCATACTTTCCAGAACAGTATTTTGAAATCACTTTCCTGAACGGTATTTGAAAATCACTTTCCAGAATGGTATTTGAAAGAGTTGGAACAAGGAAATCACTTTCCAGAACGGTATTTGAAAATACCGTTCTGGAAAGTCGCACTTTTTAGAACGATATTTTCAAATACCGTTCTCGTAAGTCATACTCTCCAGAACGGTATTTTCAAATACCGTTCTGGTAAGTCATACTTTCCAGGATTTTCAGAATGATTTGCAATTGTGATTGGATTAGAAAGAGTTGGAACAAGGAAATCACTTTCCAGAACGGTATTTGAAAATACCGTTCTGGAAAATATAACTTACCAGAATGGTGTTTGAAAATACCGTTCTCGAAAGTATGACTTACCAGAATGGTATTTGAAAATACCGGTATTTTCAAATACCGTTCTGGTAAGTTATACTTTCCAGAACGGTATTTTCAAATACCATTCTGGTAAGTTATATTTTCCAGAACGGTATTTTCGAATACCGTTCTGGTAAGTTATACTTTCTAGAACGATATTTGAAAATACCGTTCTGGAAAGTATGACTTACCAAAAAGGTATTTGAAAATACCGTTTTGGAATGTATGACTTACCAGAACGGTATTTGAAAATACCGTTCTAAAAAGTGCGACTTTCCAGAACGGTATTTTAAAATACCTTTCTGGAAAATGGCGGATCAATATGGGATGGTACAATTCTAGAACAGAAAAATTATTTTCTAGAACGCCTTTTTTTTACACTTCTAGAAAGTCTGCCAATCCAGAAGGGTAAAAAAAAGGCGTTCTGGAAAGTACAGACTTTCTATAACTATGTCACTACAGAAGGCACAGAAAAGAGTTCTGGATAGGCAGAATTACCCTTTTGGATATGAAGTTTCTGCACTAGTGTTAATTGGAGTCAGGAGTAATAATAACTCAGCACATCAGTAGTGAGTGCAGTTCGACACATTATGCTGTTTGGAATTAATTGCAGGGCCTATTGCTTGTGATAAATACGTAATTATGTCCAATCATAATAATATAACACATCATCTAGTTGGGGGGATCTCTCTTATCTAAATCATAGGTTGTGAAATTCGGGTTGATCCAAAATTATCATTGAATCATAAAGATTTCAGAACAAGAGGAGAACATCCAGCCCAGTCATAACCTGCCCAAGCTAGAGCCCCTTGCCTGATCTATAATTATCATCGAATCTGAAAGAGTTTGTAATAAGGGGACCAAATCCATCTCAGTCATAAGTTGTGAAACTTGAAGCCCCTTGCATGATTTGCAATTGTGATTGGATTAGAAAGAGTTGGAACACCCAAGTTTTTATTTTCTTATTATATTAAACCCAATAATTTTTTTTAATATATTCTATTTTTTTCAAGTCAAATAAGCCTTTTCCCAAAATCAATTACATTATTTTCATTTTATTTTATTACCAAAGCCCAAATTCAATTATATTATTTATTTTAACAAAGCCGGATCCAAAACCCAACAAAACCAAGACCAAGACAAAACCCCAATCCTAACCCTTATAGGAATAGGATTACCCTTAGTATATAAAGGAAACCCTCATTTACAAATTTCCTCCACAAAAATTCAGCATACAAAACGCAAGCAAATAGGAAACGAGGGTTCTCAAAATTAGGATTTTCAAGTACAAGCATCTACTTCCACTTTTTCACGAAAACTACATTTAAAGGTGGGTGATTCTAAGCTTTTTCAAAACTCTATGCTTGTCTATGTTAAATGCAATTATATGAATTACCTATGTCTAATGCAAGATTCCATAGTAGTTTTCGAGCTAGAACAGGAGATAGTGTGTTGTAGCCATTCATTTATGGTTTATATGATTTCTTTTTAACATTGACAAACGTGTTGTATGTTTGTTTATGTTAACTGCGATCAATGAAACATTCCATAGTAGCTTTCGAGCTAAAACAATAGTAGCCTTCGAGCTAAACAACAGTAGCTTTTGAGCTAAAACTATGGTTGGCCAACATCTATGTGTTAGAATAGGGTGACCAATAACCCAACTTGTGGCTGTGGTGTGACCATTCTATCATAATACAATCATTTTTATTCGAAATAATATCTTTTATATATATTGGCATTCCATATCTTTTATCTCATGCTAGTTGCATAGGTATGGTTCTGATGAAGTTACTTTATTACGGTGGATTGGTTTAGCAGAACCGTGAGATAATCCAGCACGTAATGTAACTCGTCGAACTTGTTCCTAGTCAAAGGGTTATGCCATAATGATGATACAGGCCTTTTCCATTAAGACTAGTACTTAGTGTATGTGGACAGCATCTCATCGGTCACGGTGTCTGGACATCGACATACATAAGTAGGTGYTCATAAGATGAGTTCACTGAACTCCCTCGCCTACAAATCTCTAAGTGGTTCCCACTCATCGAGTAGATGATTTCTATGATATAGCGTACAACATTAATCCTTAAGACCCAGACCTCACCGTGACTTCACTAGAGGACAGGCTATGTTGTGACCTGTCTCTGTGTCTCTTTGGAGGCCAATCAAAAGGGGCAACGTTCACATAGTCGGGAATCTAGTGGGAAGTCTGTGCATGGTAGTAGGGGATTCGGACGCATGATAAGTCATGGATGTCCTGTGTGTTCTGATGGTTGATAAATCCTCCGAGTCTCTGACCAGAGCTGATAGAGGGGTGTTTGGAGAAATGTGTTTCTCTAAATCACACACGAACGGATTATCTTGAAACTAGAACGTACACACAGTTATTGAACTAGAAAGAGGTCTCGATGAACCAATATCTCTTGTTCAATCGGGACATAGATCGCGAAGGGATCGTACTGTACATATAAGCTATATCACAAGATTCTTGCAGGCACTTCATTTGTATCTAGGGAATTATGATGCGTAGTTGCTAGGCGCCTCTCATAATTCGTTGGGTTCTGGTTTGACCAGTGATTAAGTAAAATGAGTTTTATTTAACTAGGAACTCTAAGGAACGAGTTCATATAAGAACAAAATGTTGTTCGAATCACAATGCGTTGTGAACCCACGGCTAGCTTACACCTGAACCATTGAGGGTCACACCACGTGTTTCCTGATTATTGAAAACGATAGCTAGAAATTAATTGTTAATTTTAGCATAGTTAGATGTCAATATGATTGAATCTAAATTTTATAATTGTGATTATGAATTGAGAAAAATACGAGAAAGTTATTTTGGACGCGAAAATATAATTGTTATATTTTTCGTAATTATCGTTTGTAAGAAATGATTTAATTCCAATGGGGTTTTTATTTAAAATTGGGTCGGCCCAAATAAATCGTTTTAAGTTGTTGGGCCGGTGTATTTAATTAAAAGGTTTGTTTTGTTTTATTTAATTGGGCTTAAGTTTTAAATAAAAAATAAAAGCCTTGTTTTTGGTTTTAATTTTGGCCCACTCCTTAAGCCCATATGGTTGGGCTTGGCTCTTGATTTTATTAAAAAAAACAACCTTAGAAAAGGAAGGAAGTAGACGGGTTTAAAAAATCCAAGAAACACAACAAAACAAGATACAGACGATTTTTCGGAAAACCCTAGCAGCCAAGAACCCATCTCGTCCACCTCCGGCCGCCGCCGCTTGCCGTCGACCGCCGTCGTACCGAATAGTTCGGTCCTCGTTGTCGTTTTCAATCCTTCGTCGGATCTAGTGCTCCGTCGTGAGGACGTCAGGTAATACGATGTGTGACACCGATTCTCCAGAGCCGTTCGAACTCTTGCCGGACCGTTGCTACCACCTCCGCGTCGCGCCAAGCCGAAGCCGCCGGTTCGCTCCTTTTGTAGACATCAAACCGCTGCCGCTGCAGCCACCCGACGCGCCGTGTCTCTGCCCTGCGCTCTGCCCCGTGATCCGGCGACCTCCTCTGCACTGTCGCCGTCGCTGGATTCCGTCGGGCTCCGCCGGTCACTGTTGTTGAATCGGAGTGGCCGCAGCCCGTTCCGCCGCCAGCCCGTTCCCGATAGCCCGGTTACCGCAGCCAAGCCGGAGACCGCCAGCGTGAGCAGCCCCGCCGCGCCTGCTGCCTAGCCGGAGCCTCCGCCTCTGCACCAGAACTACACCTCCTTGCTCAAGCCGAGGACCGCTTCTTCCGGTTTTGAGGTTTAATGGCTATTCTCTTACATATATATATGTGATGTGTATATGTATGTTTGTATAGTGTTATATATATATTATGATGTATGCTGTGTGTRTACATATATTATGCATGTGCTGTAATGTTTATTTGATGAGCAGTGTGTGTGATACGTATGATATGTGTAGTGTCTTTGACATATGTGTGTTAAATGCATGATTTTATAATGTGTGTATATATATATATATATAATATAAGATGCTTGCTGAATTTATATATGTATTTAGATATATTATATATTGCATGCATACTGTTATATATATATATATGCATGCTGGACTTATATAATATATATATATATATAAATGGTTTATGTATATATATAATATATATAATTAAATATATGATTAATATATTAATATATATATATATATATAATTGTTATGTATATGTTAATATATATATATATATAATTGTTATATATATATAATTTATAGAAATCGATCATGCTTATTTGATTTTGCGAAAATCGAATTGTTTCGTTATAAAGCAATTAAAACATTGTTTGAATTAATTGATTACAAAATTGTGCCGTCGTTAATTGAATTCGATTCAATTATTTAAAAAAWYTTTGTTTTCCGATGCGCGACGGTACCATCAAATCCCAACACTATGAACGACTGACAGTATGTTSTARCTATTCATTTATGGTTTATATGATTAGTGTTTAATATTGACAAACGAATCCCCACGGWGCGAGTTGAAAGCTCACACYCATTTTTATCAAAATTTTCAGGTTGAGGAGTTGGATGTGGTACGAGGCGGTGGATGGGAAGATGCCATTTGCGATCTTAATTTATTATCTATCTATTGTTTGGTATCTTTATTTTATGTCAAGTTTAAAATAAAGTTTGAAATTTGTGTTTACGTTTAAGAGTTCGTGAACCATCAAGTATTGCTATTTTGATTCATTAAGTAAATCTCATACTTTTAAATAAATGTTTATGTTTTATTCACGCTTCCGCTCAATTTTTATTGTGACTATGATTTATTGAAAACTCATGCCCTTATTCTTTGAAGTTTATTTATGAAGAAATAAAAATCTATATTKTTTTCAAAAATAGGGCGTGAYAGAAGTGGTATCAGAGCCATTCACGGTTCTGTAGACTCGCTAAATGTTTTTGTTTGTAGATTTCAAAAGAAAAAAAAATTACGAACTAGTTAAAAGTTTTATTATGATTTTTTTTTTATGTCAAAAGTTTAAAGGTTACATTTTAATACAAGTGTAAAACTATGACAACAAGCATCCACCTACGCCATACCACGCCAACTCCACAAGGTATATGCATAAAAATTATAAGCTTTCAATTTTCTAAGTCTATTGCATGTTCTCAAAACAAGTACAAAAGTTATTACTATTGCAAATGTTATGCTATGCTATTCTAAGCTATGCAAATGGATTTCTATAGACATGATCACTATGACATTTCAAAAATCACACGTTTATGGCATTTTACGAATCAAACATTCTATGCATGCTATATTCAATGAAAACTATTTTCTTTAGACAAACTATAGATGCTTATGTGCGACGAACTATTTTGAATTTTCAGGAAGAAATTTTTTAAGGGGGTAGGATTGTAACACCCAAGTTTTTATTTTCTTATTATATGAAACCCAATAATTTTTTTTTAATATATTTTATTTTTTTTCAAGTCCAATAAGCCTTTTTCCAAAATCAATTACRTTATTTTCATTTTATTTTATTACCAAAGCCCAAATTCAATTATATTATTTATTATAACAAAGTCCAATCCAAAACCTAACAAAACCAAGCCCAATCCAAAACCCCAATCCTAATCCTTCTAGGAATAGAATTACCCTTAGTATATAACGGAAACCCTCATTTTCAAATTTCTTCCACAAAAATTTTGCATACACTGTTAGAATAAGGTGACCAACAAGCCAACTTGTGGCTGTGGTCTGACCATTATCTTGTAATACAATCGGTTTTTTATTCGTAATAATATCTTTTATACTTATTGGCATTTATCTTTTATCTCATGCTAGTTGCATAGGTATGGTTCTGATGAAGTTACTTTTATTACGGTGGATTGGTTTAGCAGAACCGTGAGATAATCCAGCACGTAATGTAACTCGTCGAACTTGTTCCTAGTCAAAGGGTTATGCCATAATGAGGATACAGGCCTTTTCCATTAAGACTAGTACTTAGTGTATGTGGACAGCATCTCATCGGTCACGGTGTCTGGACATCGACATACATAAGTAGGTGTTCATAAGATGAGTTCACTGAACTCCCTCGCCTAGAAATCTCTAAGTGGTTCCCACTCATCGAGTAGATGATTTCTATGATATAGCGTACAACATTAATCCTTAAGACCCAGACCTCACCGTGACTTCACTAGAGGACAGGCTATGTTGTGACCTGTCTCTGTGTCTCTTTGGAGGCCAATCAAAAGGGGCAACGTTCACATAGTCGGGAATCTAGTGGGAAGTCTGTGCATGGTAGTAGGGGATTCGGACGCATGATAAGTCATGGATGTCCTGTGTGTTCTGATGGTTGATAAATCCTCCGAGTCTCTGACCAGAGCTGATAGTGGGGTGTTTGGAGAAATGTGTTTCTCTAAATCACACACGAACGGATTATCTTGAAACTAGAACGTACACACAGTTATTGAACTAGAAAGAGGTCTCGATGAACCAATATCTCTTGTTCAATCGGGACATAGATCGCGAAGGGATCGTACTGTACATATAAGCTATATCACAAGATTCTTGCAGGCACTTCATTTGTATCTAGGGAATTATGATGCGTAGTTGCTAGGCGCCTCTCATAATTCGTTGGGTTCTGGTTTGACCAGTGATTAAGTAAAATGAGTTTTATTTAATTAGGAACTCTAAGGAACGAGTTCATATAAGAACAAAATGTTGTTCGAATCACAATGTGTTGTGAACCCACGGCTAGCTTACACCTGAACCATTGAGGGTCACACCACGTGTTTCCTGATTATTGAAAACGATAGCTAGAAATTAATTGTTAATTTTAGCATAGTTAGATGTCAATATGATTGAATCTAAATTT
>BMAC01000608.1:662105-685132 GCA_014905375.1 Phtheirospermum japonicum | reverse complement strand
TTTTTTTGTGGATAATGGGTGGGGATCATATATGGGCAAAATGGTCTTTCTTTTCCACCAAAACAACACATCTTCAGCATTTCAGTCGATCGACTGGAGGTTCAGTCGATCGACTGACTTGTTCAAACGATCCAGCTACTGCCGAGCAGTCGATCGACTGATAAAAATACGGAATCAGCCTTAGATTTCTTCATATGAAGTCTATCCCTTTCTCTTGGATTTCATTTGGCATTTTAAGTGTGTCATTTGGAATTTTTCTAGGAGAGTTATGGGCTCTGCACCAAAACCTGCCACAAGCGAGGCCACGTCGAACCGTCTCCACTTAAAGCTGCTTTTTACTCTTCTTAAACTCAGAATTTGGGATTGTTGTAAACACAAGAGTTTTAGAAATTTTTCTCAGATTTCCAATGAT
Source organism: Phtheirospermum japonicum (assembly GCA_014905375.1). Classification (NCBI taxonomy): domain Eukaryota; kingdom Viridiplantae; phylum Streptophyta; class Magnoliopsida; order Lamiales; family Orobanchaceae; genus Phtheirospermum; species Phtheirospermum japonicum. Next base: position 684,720 of record BMAC01000608.1, on the reverse strand, counting down.
ATAAGGTGGAAGCAAATGACACAAGTGGTTTTGGATTCATGCTTGTATTACGACAACTGAGACATCCACCGAGCGAATGCACGAGGTGATAATGAAAATGGCCACATTTCTCGTCATTTTCGGTCGATCCTCGCACCAAAGACATGTCGTGGATTGTTAATGAGTGTATCGGATTTGAATCATCTTTCGACCTCGTTGTGGGCCCACTTTGACCAAAGTTGACCTTCAAAACAAAAACTAAGAAAATATAAGAAAAACTACTAAAAACAAAGAAAACACTACAAAACCTAAAACTAACAAAGTAGGCCAAAAACGACTCTTAATACCAATAAATGCAAGCAAAATACAAGCAAACGCAACACATAAATGTAATAAAAATGCGTACAAAAAGGTACAAATCACTACACACAAAAAGCAATAAACCATTGAGTTTGAAAATTTAACAACAAAAAAAAAGGTTAGCTCATATTCTAAATTACATATAAATTCCTCATGGCTAAACACAATTAACACCGCAAATCCAAAATCAAAGTAAAAAATAAAGGGGGTAAAACGTCAATGTACCTTTTGTTCTTGAGATTTTAATCGGTCTACGTCACTTCCCATCGTGTCATTTCCCTACCTATGGGTAGCAGGGGAAACATACTTTGTTAAGCCAGATAGCAATGTGATTTCAACACGCAAATTGTCTACAAGGATCGGTTAATACACATTCACAACTTCAATCAAAAGCAACAAATAAAGGAAAACAAATGAATGACAAGTATTTTAGCACATTTATGTGTAAACAATTAGCATCACTTATCATTATTTAGCCATGAAAAAACTAACAAAGGCCACAACTATCAAATGCAGACACAAGAAGAAAGTTCATTCGCTAGTATCAAAATCAATTTCAAATAAACAAATTAATGATAATTTTCGAAGCAACAAACAAAATGAAAAAAGCCCTAATTTTTCAAGCCAGATAATAATAGCAATAAAATCCTAATTTTTCTCATCCACATAATAAAATCAAAAAAACCCTCAATATTTAAGTCAAACCAACGCCGATTTCAACAACCAGAATTCCTAAAGCCATCAGTTAATACACAATCATAAATTACAGTCAAAAGAAGCACCATAGAAAAGAAATCAGATGAACTAACCTTTTCTTCGATGCTTATTAGAATGCCCTTGATAATCATTTTCTGGCGGCCTATACTCGTTAGCAATTTGCTGACGGCCTATACCCGTCAGCATTATTTAAAAACAAAATGTTGACGGGCAAGCCGTCAACAATTTAATTAAAATATAGTTTATAACATTATAATTATAATGTATTTTAAAATAATATTAAATATAATTTAATTATAATCTACATTTATAAATATAATTATAATATACATAATTAATTAATTAATTATAAATCTAATTTAATTACAATATACATTTATAAATATAATATAATTATTATATATTTATATATTTTAAATAGTATTATATATTTATAATATATGTATCATTATTTATATACATTATATATTTATAATATATATATGTGTGTATATATATATAAATAATATATATTTATAATAACATTATTCATTAATATAATATACATTTATAAATATAATATACTTATATATATATATATTTATAAATAATATTATATATTTATAATAATTATATATCATTATGTATATAATATATATTTATAAATAATATATTTATCAATAAAATATATCTATATTTAATAATATAGATAAATAATAATATATTTATAATTAATAATATATATTTATAATATATTATGTATTTATAATATCATTATTCATAAATATAATCTATATTTATAAATATAATATAATTAATTAATTATAGTTTATAACTTAATTTACATATTTAATATATATTAAAAAAATATATAATTTCACATGTAATTGACTTGGCGAGACGGTAACACTACTTCTCTATTTACAAGAGGTCGTGGGTTTGAATCCCACCCATACCATATGTGGCGTTTAAAGTGACGCAAGTTGGGCCAAGGCCTGTCAGGATTTATAAAATATTTGAAAAATTATTTAAAAAAATGCTGACAAATCCGCCCGTCAGCAAACAATATTTTATCTTGCTCTGAATGCTTGTTTAGAAATATTTTTTTTTCTTTTTGTAGTGATTGATGTTTATTTCATGCCCGATTATCTTGCTCTGAATGCTTCTCATCCATCGTCTTCTCCTATGTTTTTTTAGTTAGTTTTATTAATCATCAATCTTTCTTTATCATCTAAAATAAATATATTCTATTAATTACTATTATATAAACTCAGTCATTTATGGTGTTAAACAAATAGTAGAACAATAACCATAAAAGATTTGGGTGTATTGAAAAAAATAGATTAGTTTGAAATGGTAATGTATATAGAATTTTATTACTAAATATGACAACTTTATTCGATAATCTTAACCGAAAAGAAAAAAACAAAGATATATATTTTAGCGAACAAAAATATCTCCTACTCCATATTTTCTTGTTAAAAATCTAAATAATATATAACATAACACCGCATAGGCCCACTCCACTCATTTTCATTGCTACTTGCAAAACTTATAAATACTGAGTATATCGTGTTACGGTAGATCCGACCGTATAATATCTATTCCACTCAAATTAATTAGTGCTCATGAAGCCATTTCCATGATGAATTCCCAGGGCCTACGAAAAGTACATCGTTCGACTTGTTTGTTGAGCTGTCCAGTAAAATGAATAATCGCCAAATTTATACTTTTTCGTGAAGTTCCAATTTTAACCCGGTTAATATTTTTGTGGCAAATTACGAATTAGCATTAAATTAACAACATAAATCAGAATAGTGTTCAAAAAACAAAACAAAAAAGAAAAAAAAAAACATAAATTAGGATAAGAAAAACGAAAACTAGTTTTAAATGAGCAATAGTAAAATAGGGTTCACACCTTCATTTCGTGTATTATTTCTTCAAGAGACTCAACCTACCACGGCAAATGAAAATCAATATACAAGCCGATCAAATGTATTAAACACAAGAATAAACAACATAAACAGCTAAAGAACCTTAATGGTGTCCGGTGAAATATGCAGTGCAGTCATAGTTTCTTGAAGGTCCTCCTGCAAAGTTTTAGAAACAGTTATTGGTTTCGTGTATTACTCAATGAAGCTAAACTCTACCACTCCCCCTTTGTGTTACCTTTCTTAAGAAGGCAGGATGATATTTCTCTCCTGTTCTAGTCATGTACAAACTCAATTTATCGGACTGCAAAACACACAAAAAATGAGAAAATATAAGTAAATATAGCTAACAATTTATATTGTATTAAATGTGTAGAGAACAGAACCTTGAAAACTGGAACGCCAGTAAAGATGTTATCAGCAGAACCAGCCATATTCTTCTTTTTTTCCTGTGCAAATAGGACTTCAACTTAATGGGAGAAATAGAGGCTTTGAGCTAATTTGAATTCGTACAATCAAAAGAAGAACTTGGCAGAACAACTCATTATCAAAATCTAAAGTTAATCAAAAATTCAGTTCAATTTTATGGAAGAAAAGATGATTGAAAACGAAAAAAGAAAAAAAAAAGGTTGTATTTTAACTTTCGCCCCACAAACCTCTATAGCATTTTTTATTTGTGATGACTCTGGTACCAACCTAATCGAAGGCTCATTTCCCTCAAAAAGAATAACCTGTAAATCAAATCATTAAATAAGAAATAATCTAGTTACAAGTTTGAACATGATACAAGGATATACGATATTGAAACTTACATTTATTTATATATTAGCTATGACACGTTTTGTGCTATAATAATTTACAACCTTTTCCCATTATAAAAGAAATTGAATGGAAAAAATCTCATAACAAGTTTTTTGAATTTTTAGTTGCAGAAGTAAAAAGTTTGTAGGACAAAGAGTCTTGATGAAGAAGACCTTAGACCTCAGGTGAATTGGTTAAGAAGAAGAATAAATGATTATATATTACTCATAATTTTTTTCCAACTAATAAGAAATATAACTCTATTATTTCCCAAGAAATCTCACCCATCTCTCTCATTTCCACTACCATACACACAAACATTTTATTATAAAAATCTTACTAAATAATTTTATATTCAATCACCTACCAAAAAAAATATATCAATTATATTAAATTATTATTTTAACATAAAAAAATTCATCTTCCTAATACTGAATTCCACAAACAATTTTTGAAACCTGGTACATACTCTATATCTATCCAATTTACGATTTTTTATCTCACCTTTATATCTACTTTTCACAAATAATTTGATATTTCCAACAAACAACATTCAACACCAACACCAACAAACAATGATTATTATTATATATAAAACTCTAAATAACCCAAAATTTAGAATACTATGGTTTACAATTACAACAACGAATTTTGATCTAAACATAATTATTTTGGTGCGGCACAGCAGGTGTAGGCAGTATAAATAAGAAGAGGAGTGGAGAATGCAATTAAAGTTGCGAACAATAATCATAACACAACATAATAATTAATCAAATCATGTAGCAAAAGGAATTAATTAAAGAAGGGGTGTGTGCTTACATCACTAAGTGGAGTATCAAAGATTCGCATGCCACATGGCAAGACATAGTGCAACTTAGCCTCCTCGAAAAAATCGTTAGCATCTGGCTTACTTATGAAGTATAATAGAAGTCCTTTATCCACGTCATCTCATCTGTAACAAGAGTAGCGCTAATCTCCGAATAGTTGGAGAGTTTATGGAGAGGGATCCCAGCCATTCTCTTTTTGATCTCTCGGTCTGAGAGGGCGTGATTATTATTATTATTATTATTATTATTATTATTATTATTATTATTATTATTCATCTTCCATGGAAATTGAAGATCAATCGGCAATGAGTTGCCGATCCGATGAACAATATTGGAAAAGTGGGTTTGGATATTGTGATGAATAGGTTGTTGCGTTGGCTCATCATCATGACCCTGATTTGCCTTCTTCCAATAAACCATTCTTTTCAAACTTAAAAAATTAATTAATGTTTAGACAGGTTTCCTTGTAGTATATATACTATGTTGGGTGCCTTGCGCGCTAAGAAATAACTTTTACTAAGGCCAACTTCTTAAAGTTCTATGATCGGTCATGATTGTGAATGATTTAGTTGACAAATTAATGACTTTTTACCAATGGGAGAAAATATATTTATATCTATCTCTCTATATACTAGTTTAACATTGGTGTATTACACGTGAGTTATAAAAAAATTAAATATAAAAAGTATTTAAAATTATTAAGTTTTAAATTTAAAATAAAAATTTGAAAGAATGTCTCAATCGTGCCCTGTTCAATTTATTAATTATTTTAATTATTAATTAATATTATATTTTAATGTTTAGAATAAATTCGTTAATAATTATATTTACATACTTATAAAAATTCAAAAGATGTCATATTTCAACCCGCCTCTAATCTATATTAATTAATTATTATTAACTCGTTTTATATTTTTATATTTAGATTAATTTTGTTCATAAGTATAGTTACAAATTTTGAAAAACTCAAAAGGTGGCATACTCTCGAGCCTTCTCGCATTGTGCCATTGTCTAATAAATATTAATTAATTATTATTATATAATTTTATTTTTTAATATTTAGATTGAATTCATTACGAATATTTAGTTACATACTCCAATTATTGCAAATATATCATAATTTACATATACAGAATATTTAAAATTTTAAAAATAAATTATTTCAACTTTTATTATAAATATAATTTATTTAATTATTTTCATAAATATTTTTTTTAATTAAAATTATTTCATATGTAATTTATCTTTTAATTAAAATAATTAATTTAGGTTTTTTTTCTAGTAATTATATATGACTTATTTATATTTTTATATTGGGAGTATAAAAGAAAATTATTTAATTAGACAAATATAATAAAAGAAAACTATCAAGTTAGGCCAAATATAATAAGTTAGGTATATAGTAGGCTCGGATGACACATAAGCAAACGAATCACCAAAAAATTTTTATTATCCAAGCGAAGCATACGAAGCAGACACATAAATTAGAAGGATTTTGTATTAGAAGAATATTTGTGATAATCACTGAATTTTAGATTTAAAATAAAAAATTAAAATAATGTATTCTCAAACCGTGCCTTGTACATGTCTAATCTATTTATTAATTATTATAAATATTAAATAATTTTGTATTAGATGTTTAAATTAAATTCATTAATAATCTTAATTACATACTTACAAAAATTCAAAAGGCGTCACAATCTAAACTCGTATCTAATATCTATTTTATTAATTATTATTATTAAGTCATTTTATATATTAATGTTTAGAATAAATCCTTTAATAATTATTAGTTARATACTTTGAGATATTCAAAAGATGTCATACTCTCAACCCATGTCGTATTGTACTGGTGTCTATTCAATGTTTATTAATTATTAGTATATAATTTAATATTTTATGTTTAAATTGAATACATTACTAATATTTAGTTACATACTTATATTATTGTAAATAACTCTTTACCTATATAGAATATTTGAAACTTCAAAAATAAAATTATTTTAAATTCTATCTTCAATAAAACTTATTTAATTATTTTGATAGAAGAGGTTGAGTTAGCAGAAAACTCTTGTGCTTGCTTACAACTCCTAAGTAAATAAAAGGATTTGTAATTAAAATTATTTCATATACAGTTTGTCTTTTAATTAAAATAACTAATTTAAATCTTATATATTAATTATATATGACTTATTTATATTTTTATATTAAAAGAATTAAAGGAAAATATTGAATAAGTAAAGATACAATAAAAGAATTAAATTAGGTAAGATACAATAAAAAGAAAAGTATTAAATAGGTAAATATTAGGCTCGTATGACACATAAGCAAACGAAGCACCAAAAACTTTTTTTGTCAAACGAAACATACGAAGCAGACACCTAGGTTGAGGATTTTGCATTAATATATAGGGGTGATAAGGGGTATGAAAAGAGAAAAAAAGATAAATGTGAAGAAAAAAAATGATGAAAAGAGAAAAAAATATAAATGAGAAGAAAAAAAATGTCAGTCATGTAGGATTTTTTTTATTTTTTTAGTTATGTAGGAGTTTTTTAAATATAATTATGATAGATACCTTATTAGTATTAATTATGATTTTTTTAATCAAAAAGCCACCTAGGATTAGTTTCTTCTTTTAATTATGTATGAATCTTCTTAACATAACTAGGATAGATACTCTAATTAACATTGAAAATAATAAAAATTAATATTATATATCCCACCTATATACTAATAAAAAGATTTATATCCTACTTGTCTGCTTAGGAAGTTTCGGGTTGACATGTAATTTTCAGGTAGTTCGAATGCTTACTTGACGAATTCTGGAGGTTAGGAGACTTAATAAATATAATAATTCAAATCTACCTAATTAAATTACGATTTACTTGTAATTATTTAAGTATGTAACTAAATATTATTAACAAATTCAATTTAAATATAAGAATATAAATTTATATAATAATAATTAACAAATATTAAAACACCAGTGCAATTCGACACAGGTTGAGAATATAACATATTTTGAATTTCTCTAAGTATGTGACTAAGAATTATTATAAAATTTAATTTAAATATTAAAATATTTAATAATAACTAATTAATAAAAATTAGACACGGGTTTAGCATGTAACAAGGTTTGAATTTATTTACTTATATAAATATGAAATTATTAAAGAATTTAATCCAAACATTAAAACATATAATTATTTAACAATAAAGAATAATAGTTAAAAAATAATAACTAGCCATTTGTCGAAAACACGAGCTGAAAATAAGATATCTTTTGGATTTTTCTTATTTTTAGATTAAAAACTCTATAATTATCATAAATACTTTTTATATTTATTTTTTGATAAATCTCGTGTAACACACGTGTGTTAAATTAGTATACATGTATATATAATCACTTATATGTTATTTTGATTTTGATTTTGAGTTTTTGTTTTACATTTTTTTTTATTTCTATCCAACAATATCAAATTTATCACTTTTTATCAAAAATAATTTGACCACTTTTTTAATAAAAATATGCAAAATTGCACAATACAATACAATGTAGTATTTATTTTATTGGCACTACGCCAAAAATGCATTCAGATAGCGCTTTAGAGCACTATCTATGTATGCGCTATCTGAGTAACATTTGCTTTAATAGCGCTTCACAAAGCGCTATCTAATGTGTTATTGAGATAGCGCTTTTTATGAAGCCGCTATCTTATAAGCACTTTTCATAATACCCCACGTAAGAAAAGCGCTATTAAACATTAATCTTCTATAGCACTTTCTCAAATAAGCTCTATCAAATATTTATTTCGCATAACACTTTTAACAGGCGCTATCTAATTCTTTTCATCTTATGGCACCTACTCCTATAAATGTTTTCTAAATACTATTTTCTTATAGCTCTTACACAAAAAAAATGCTCTCTGAATACTATTTTCTTATAGAACTTACACAAAAAAGTGCCATCTAATGTTTATTTTCTTACAACACTTGTTGAAAGCGCTATGTTTATATGTGTTTTTTCTAATTACTGTAGTGCACACATACTCCGCCGCACAGCCCACAAAAAATGTAAAGCCGAATTCATGTCCACCGAAACACATAAAATGTAAAGCTAAACTCATCTAAACCCGGTCAAATAAACAAAATCTCATCAATTCATGTACCGCAAAAATATGAATACGAGTATCAAGTTCTAACATCGATCACTAAGGGAAATATGAAATGAAAGGACTTCAGATATACTTGGAAATTATTCTCGTACCTATCTCTACTTGATACAACATGTAAAAGAAATTGATGGAAGAAATAAGAAAGAGTATCCACAAAACATATCAAATTCTAATATCGATCACTAAAAATATTAAAAAAATGGGACTTCACAAATACTTGGACAATTATCGTCGTATCTATCGCTCTATCTCTTCTCGCTCTATCTCTTCTGGATACAACCTATACTAGAAAATGATGGTTAAAATAAAAAAGAGTAGTCCCAAAGCAAATCTAAGTAAATAATTGGTTTGTTGCTACATATAAACATTACCCGCGACATATGAATATTGTCATTCATGCTCATGGTATCGCAGATCTAGTCCCTTCGGAAAGCTGCAAGAAAATAAAAATAAGAGGTTACAGCCTGTAGGTAGGCCAATCCAAGCATCAAGAAAAAATGAGTTCACAAGTAAACTTAGAAAAATAAAAAAAAATTGAAAAATAAAATTGCATTCGGGCTCTTCCAACTTCCTTTTTCTCAGCAATAGCCACGTACAGGGACTTGTCGCATGCAAATTTACCATTCATTTCAGTAATCTACAAAACCAACATAATGATTGTCAATCTCTTGCAAATATTTATATAACAAAGTAGAAAAAGAATAAATGATAACAATTTAATGCTTTTGAAGCTTCCTGGCTTGTGGAGAATCCAACAAAACTTAATCCTTTATTATCCCTCGTGCATCACAAATAACCTGCACATGAACTATATAATGTTTTAGTTAATTGTTTCATTATTAATCATTTATCTAAAATTAGGTATGCTTGTATATTACACGCATTTTATCAAACCCTATCTGTTATTAGAAACGTAATTACAAAATTCGACAATAATTTAATTCGTTGAGAACATCTCTCGTATGGTTAGTACTGATACCGAAAGTTAGCCAAAATATATAAAAATGAAAAATATCCTTCATTTATACCAGCCTGTGAGTAGCCACTGCAGCAAAAAACACAATCCGCAGCACAAGGCCTGTTGCACATAAATCAAATATGCTTGGTTTTAATGGTAAATGAGCATACTTTTTTTTTCTTTTTTTGCAATTATCAAGTACATACAGTTCGGCCAAAAGGAATCCAATACTAGAAATTATAATCAATTACTTTAATTTATTTAGTTATCAATTTTAAGGGTTATTTTCAAAATCTAGAGCTTCAGGTCTTACAAATTAAAAAAAAAAAAAAGATACCAATTTATTAATAGTACCGAAAGGACTAAATAATCCACTGAGCTTCTCATTATCAATCTTACTCAACATACATGATTATAATTCAAAAGAATAATGTCAAGAATGGAGATAAACAAGCTAGCCATAAAGCTTCTAGCAAGGTGCATAAAAATTAATCACATAGTTACCTTTGTCCTTGGATAAACTATTTAAAATGTAATTTCTGAGGGTTGCAATCACTTAGCGATGCATAGGCAATGGTACAACTAAAGGCTAGAAGTGAAAGTACCTGTTGAAAAAGAAGGGAAACCACAAAATAAATAAGTTTGGCAGTCACAAAAATAAAGTCGAGTAGTAAAAAAAGCGAACATCAAAATGGGAAAGTGAAGGGGAAAGACTTACCAAATAACTTTCCTTCATAATCTCGACTATTGCATTTACTGCTTGATTTAATTCCAAATCTTTATGGGATTCTCTTTTGCGTTTCCACAATCAAGAATAATTCAGAAAACGAAAAGGGAAAGAATACAAAATGCAGGTATAATGACTAAGATAAAACAGAAATATTTAAAACCTACAATGCCTTACAAACACCAACAGAAGGTAAAATATATATATAAACAACCAGCATAATTATCAATAGAAACAATGCTTGTACCACTTATCAAGAACACGATGATAAATATTAAAACTTAAAAAGGCAAACCTTCTTATGTGCTTTAGAACTAGAGCTCTCTTCTTTGGATCTATTTATGAACTCTGAGTTTAAAGATAGATCCATTAGGCGTTCAATCTTTGAGACATCAAGAACTGCAAATTGGATAGCAAAATTGCTCTTCGCGAAAGTCTCCCCCCCCGGAAAAAATAAAATTCCTTAAATTCATTTTTAACTAAGCAAATAGCAATAGTACATCTAATTAATCGAAGCGACCTACACAGCAAACAACACCATAATCCTTCATCTCATGTACTTTTCCTTCAACAATACTAGATATACCAAATTCATTAATCCATCTCAATCCAGAGCCTTTGGAGTGTCCAATCTGGTCGGTGAGTACAAAATATGAAGGAAAAAAACAACAAGAAGGATTACAAGTTCCAATCAACAAGACCGATCAATAACCCTGGCACCCGTAACATGCTGGCCCCTCAACGCAAACCAATCAGCTTCCCAAGTAAGCACATCATCAGGAAGAAGCTCCAACCCCTGATTCTCAAGCAAGCTGAAAATTAAAGAGGGAAAGCACAACGACGCGGCTGACCTAGTGGTGGCAAACTTCGTAACAATATCAAATACATGCTGCCCGAAACTGTACTTGATTCCCCGTCCAAGCCTATACAAAAATTGGGCCTGACGCCGAGTAACACACGTAGTATTCTTGGAGGGAACCCAGTTGAAAATGGTCACCTTGTGCAAAATAGAGTAGAGAGAAGAAAGCCTAGTGCTCGGCAGCTGTTCAAACCAAGTATGCACCATTCCACCAGTCAAAAACGAAATAACCTCATCCATATCATCCACAGTAGAATCACCCCGATATAGCTCAGTGACAAACAATTCATCAATTAAATCGGGGGTGAAACTAAACACTCGACCACACACATATACTTTGCCATAGTTCACAGAGGTGGAATCAACAATAGACGGCAACAAATTTGCATAGAACTCAACAACAACATCCCTGACAAATGGCATGGCAGTGGAAACTGTGAAATACATACCTTTCTGCTGGAGATAGGCTATCAAATTCTGCCTTTCAAACAACTCGACCAGAACTCGGCGCTCTGCAATCATGTGTCGGGTCCGGTACTCATCAAACAACTCGGCAGCTTTAGCAGTCAGAAACTTCTCCGAGAAAGGTTCCATATCCTCAAGCTCAAGGACCGGAGTAGGAGTATCCATGGAGGACTGGGAGTGATCAGAGGCGTCGGAAGAAGCTGGCGAGGGAGCTCGAGAAGTAATCGGAACAGAGCCAGCACTGGAGGACGAGACAGATGGGGAATGATGTGATGTTGGTATGGGGGAACCAACATGGGGAGCAACATCGTCCTCCGAAGCAACCTTCTTTTTCTTCTTGTCCTTCTTGACAGCAGTACGAAAATCACGTAGAGGTATATTAAAGGATGAATCAGGGCAGTACTCAAAAAGCTTGGAATCAAACTCGGGTTGATCCTTACTAGCTGTAGTTGGAGGAGAAACAGGGGTAGTCGGTCTGGAGGTGCTGGTGACTTCGCCAGTGATAAAATCTAAAATAGTATACGGGGGTGAGAAATACTCAGTCGTAGTGGAACCGGGAGAAACCTTGACTTTCACTGGTCCAGACCTCTTGTCGGCCAGTCTCACAAGCTGCTTCCGGCGAGGCGTCTTCTTCGCCGATAGATTAGGAGGCAAAAGCAACGGAGGCACCGCTCCCTCCGCCGAAGCAGGGACGTAATCATCATCATCAGGGTCGGACATCACGGTAACGTCCTCCGCGAGATTCATGTGCTCAAGTGGCATATTGCGGCGTGGCCCTGCTTTGCTCTTCGATACAGCGGAGGGCACAACGCCGGGAGGTATGTTCCTCAATCGCCTGGACCTCTTCAAAGTAGGATTCCCCACTCTTCCAAATGTCTCAGCAACAAAAGTTAAATCCGGGGGATTATCAACATCAATTTCATTCCCTGGTTGATCTGGGAACACCAGGGCTACAGGAACGACGTCAATCGGTGACGGAACTAGTACAACAGCGTGAGAGTTGGGAGCCGACGAGGGTGGTGGCAATGTTGTTACCGGTGGTGGGATGGATGAGGAACCACCATCAATTTCTACGCGTATGTCCAGGCCACCAACCTTAGGAATGGGAGCAGGACCCTGTTCGCCGGAACGGCGCATGCCGGCAGGCAGTTCAGGAACTTTCGACGGCGAGGATTGGTCTGACATCCTGAAATTTTCACAAAAATACATAAACCAAAATCGAAGCAGATAGAATATTGTTGTGAGAGCATGAGAGTTTAATCGCAGAGGGTAAGTTGGAGAGTAATCAAACGGTAAAAAGAGAACCCGTATTTATGCTTAAAAAAAATGACCGTTGAAGGAGAGAGAAAATCGAGAATAAAAGGAATTAGCCCTAATTTACCACCAGCGGAATTTTGGGGCTGATACACGATTTTTTATTTCCTTATCAAACCAACACCACTCCCACTTAATGTAGGAAGTTGATCACACCCACTACAACCATTATCTCTTTTTTTTCTTTTTTAAGAAAATTGCACAACTCAAGTTACAAGATCGGCCGAAATACATAGCTAGAAAAATTGAACCATCAGCCTAGTAGAGTCTATCTTGTGCAATGTTAATTTTCACTCACCAAATTTTTCTCGTTATTACCTGTAACGCCGTCCAATTTTAACTCCACTGAAACACTTCGTTAGCTAAATTCAAAACAAAATTAAGAGATTTCTCGAAAGACAAAAATGCAAGCAACAGTACGCACAGAAAGATGGCATCTTCACAAAGTATGAATGTCCTATGGGATGCCTAAAACTCATGCCCTAAAGGAATATACAAAAATATATTATGATTTCAGTGACTTGATCCAATGTTGCTTTTTATTACTGATAACATTATAAACCAACATTTCCTTAGGTGAAGTCAATGGAAACTTACCCCTTAACCCAAGTTAATGACTACGTCAAGATCTCTCAAGAAGGCAAAATTTAAAGACTGGATCAATTTGTATACATATTTTCTTCATTCTTTTTAGGGAATTAAATACTTAATCATCAGCAATTTCTGTTTAACACCTTTTGTTTTTGGACCTGGGAGAAAGCCAATTTCTATGGGCAAGCTCCACAATCACCCAATTGAAGAGGTTGGCTCTTTTTGCCATCACTTTTATTGCAACACAGGACCTTATTGCACTTTCAATCAAACTCAATGCATTAGGATTATGTATGAAAAGAAAGATAAAAATGCATGCAAAAAGTATACAGATGTTGTGACTGATGTTGATATTGGGTGTCACAACATCACAAACCAACATTGGTTCAGACAATGCACATACCGAAATCTCTTCTCAAACGAGAGAAGGTCTCGAAATCTAATGCCTTAGTGAAGATGTCAGCAAGTTGATTATCTATTCCAATATGCTCAAGGCTAACAATATTCCTCTCAGCTAAGTCTCGAATAAAGTGGTAACTTATGCCAATGTGTTTGATTCGAGAATGCTGGACTGGATTCTTCGAGATGTCAATGGCACTGGAATTGTCACACAGCACAGTCAAGATACTACTGTGCAGACCATAGTCTTCTATCATTTGGTTCATCCACAGTAATTGTGTGCACGCACTTTGATTAGCACGTATTTGTCCTTATTTTCAGTAGTATTTTAGTTTGTTTTTCTATTTGTTTTTGGTATAAGTTGGATGATTTAAGCTTAATTTCGTATTTTCATAGTTCCATCTTATTTTACCCTGTTTTGATCGTAATTGATGCAATTAGGTGATATTTCGTTGTTTTTCACCTTACAGCTAAGTAACCGGAAGAGTTCAGCGCGTAATAGACGAAGTTCTATGTTCAAGAATAGGAGAACGGGCTTTCCGGTGAAACGAGTAGCAAAGATAAAGAGAGACGGAGGCAGACGCGCAGTCGCGTCGACTGACGCGACCGTCGACGCACCGTCGACGTGAGCCATGATCCGCGTCAGTCAACGCAGCGTCGATGCACTGTCAACGCGACCTGCTGAAGTATCGATGTCGACGCACCGATGTCGACGCACCGTTGACGTGACTTGCTGAAGCATCAATGTCGACGCACCGTCGACGCGACTTGCTGAAGCGTCGATGTCGACCCACCCAGTCGACGCATCCGCCCAGCCGATGCGACGCCGAGCACTAGCACGCGTCAGTCGACGCACCGTCGACGCGACGGCCCAAAATCGGGATTTTAGGGTTTCTTATGCTCCAAGTCAAGGGAAATCTATATAAACCCTTCTAAGTCCGTCCCAAAGGAGACACCTCTGACCCATACTCTGAATATTTGATATTTTGGCTCGAGAACAACACCATCCATATCCCGATAAACAATTGATCAAGATCAAAGATTCGAGGATCGCCAAGCTCCAACCGTCCGTTCGTGATCCGTTCTTCGACCGAGATCAATCACCTCTCCGGATTAGCTGGAGAATTTACTACGCTTTCTAGTTTAATAAGTACTCTAAACCTTTTATTCGTTTTCGTAGTTTAATTTATGCAATTAAGTAGTTGTTTTTCAATAATTGCTTTTGAATTTGTTTATGCTTAGAACCCTAGATACTTTGGTATTGAATTCGTAATCTTTAGTTTAATTAATGCTTGGTTTTTATTCTTGTTAGTTAATTCGTTTCGTTTGCATTGCGTTCTTGATAATTGCTTGATTTTATGCTAGTTGATCTTGTTTAAGTTCTTAGAATAATTTCTCTAGTTTATAAGTTCCAATTGCTGAATTAAATTACTTAGTTTTAATTATAGTTCATGTGTTTTAAATTTCTAGATAATAAAAACAATCAACCCCCCCCCCCCCCCATGTATGTGATATTGAATTGAACAAACTATTTGAAAATTCCGATTGTATGTTCCTCGAGAGGCGACTCGAGACAAGTTGCCAAACTACGCGCGATCCCATTCTCTTGCGGGCAAGCTATTGATCTTTTGACAAATTTTCATAAGTAGGCAACACAAAATCTTGAATCAAAATTTTGGCGCCGTTGCTGGGGAATATACAAAGTTTTTCAAAAAATATGTTTGTTCTTTTTTATCTTTATTTTTAGTCATTTATTTGTATAATTATTTTCTCTAGTCGATACGTTTGATTTGTTGTTGAGTTCATGCAAGGTCGTAGATCGCTTAGGCTCGAACTTGCACCATTCATCGACACCGTTCATCGTTCGAATCAAGTGAGACCACCTCACTCACCCACAAGTGAATCATCTGACATGACTGATTTACTTGTGATCCGATTCCGAAAACGATGTTGCGACTAGACAACCGAGCACACAACAACGAGGACGATCAGCCACCAAGGCATCCACCCGTGCAACACAGAAATGGGTACGGGAGTGAGCCAATTCGTCCCGACGGACCAGTACATCCTCAAGCGTACTGGGAGAATATTCAACGGAATGTAATGGACCAGAATGGCGGCCAAAGAAGAGGAGATAATCGCTACCGCCACGTTCCGGACGACTATTCTGAGAGATCATGCCATGGCGACGAGCGGGTGAATGAGTGGCTCGCATATGACGGGTACCATGAGAGAGACGAATACGCGAGGCCAAATAACCAAGAAAGATACCAACGGGAGGCACGCAAACCGAGACAAAGAGAGTTCACGACCTCTCAAGTGAATCCCTATAGTTCGGCAATTGTGTTGGGTAGAACTGCGAGAGACTTCGAGTTGAAACCTCATATCATCAACAACCTCCCGACATTTCACGGTCTCGCCAACGAAGACCCACTGACAATCCTTAATGAGTTCTATGCCGAGGTTAGTAGGATTCCGTCCCCGGGACCTCATCACGAAGACCTTCAAATGGTTTGTTTTCCGAGTTGCATTAAGGATAAAGCCAAGTCTTGGCTACTATCACTGGAACCAAGATCTCTGGTTGACTGGCCCATGGTGAGCGACAAATTCATTAATCAGTACTACTCAGCTCAGATGACGGGCCACATACGGAGACAAATAGCCATCTTTGTCCAGCAAGACGGGGAGTTATTTCACGAGGCATGGGAACATTTCAAATCTTTGTTACAAGCTTTCCCCCATCATCACAACTCTCCGGGAATGGTGAATCAACTCTTCTACGAGGGACTTATAGATTCTTACAAGAATAACGTAGAGGTAGCTGCTGGAGGAGATTTTGGGAATTTGACAGCGACGGCTGCCAAGCAACTATTTGAAAGAATGAGCGAAAAGTCGAGAAAAACGAGCTCTCGACCACGAAAGATAAGGATTAACGAGGCAACTGAGGTACCAATTAACGAGACCTTTGAGGCATGTAACCGGTGTGGAGAGCAAGGGCATTCGGGGGATTCATGTACAATTGGGTATCACGAAGATACCGACGCTGAAGCACACGCCATCAAAGACCAATTATGCAACATAGATCTCCCAACCTATGAGCACAGGCCTCAGTCAAATCCCAAATTTAATGCAAATCATAACTCTCCTTACTTAAAATGGGGCCCTGAAAATCCACATTACACCCCAGCACAAACTAAATCAACACAACCACTACCGAGCAAATCACTACCAGCTGGGCCGACACCTGTTCCTATACAGCCAAACGATCAACTGCTAATTTGGCAATAGAACCAAGTCACCGAGACACTCAGAAACAGGGATGGGTTGACCAATCTAACCGCGCAAGTTAATAAGCAAGGAGAGGTCTTGGATGACCTATCTAAGAGCGTGAAAAACTTGGAGAAAATGATGGGCCAAATGGCGACATTCATGGCCAAACATGACAATGAAAAAGGGAAGCTTCCGAGCCAACCCGAGCAAGCTTCTGCGGTTTATATTCTACGAAGTGGGAAGACGATAGATAATGGGGTCGAAGAAAAGAACGATGGGGATACTAATGAGGGGTTGCCTACGAACAATGACCCTAAATCGGTTGACCAAATGCATAAGTCACCAAATTCGTACATTCCTGGGTCGTTAAAAGGGAAATCCCCAAATCAAGTGCCCTCTTCAGTGATAGATGACGATCCCACCAAGCAACCGAAGGCATCGCCAACCACTATTCGAGACAAAGTTCCTTTCCCAAGTCGCCTGCGCCCAGCCAAAGAGAATAAAAAGTTCATGGAACTTTATAATCTGCTCAAAAATGTCAACATCAATCTTCCTCTGTTAGACGTGATCAAGACGATGCCCGCATACGTGAAATTTTTCAAGAAATTAGTCGCGAGGGAACGACGTCTGGAGACACTTCAGCAAGTTAAGTTAACAAAGGAGGTGAGCGCCATCTGCAAAGGGCCTCTACCCTAAAAGGAAAGAGACCCAGGCAGTTTCTGCATAACCATCACCTTGGGAAACGGACAAACAGCACGAGGCATGCTTCACCTAGGAGCAGGAATCAATTTGATGCCTTATTCCCTTTATAAGGAATTCGATTTGGGGACGATGAGACCAACGATGATGCGACTACAATTGGCGGACCGATCAATTAGACAACCACTCGGCATAGTCGAGGATGTTCTAGTTCAAGTTGGTGAGCTTGTAATTCCAGTCGATTTCGTCATACTGGATGTCGGCGAGGTTCCGAAGGAGGGCACTGAACATACTATTTTGCTTGGTCGACCATTTATGTCCACTTCTCGTACACTAATTGACGTGCACAAAGGGAGGATGACCTTGTCCGTGATGGGCGAGACAATCACATTCTTTTTGAAGGATATCCACAACACTCCTTCGCCATACATGAATGAAGATTTCTCGTTTGTTGACCCGATTGCCTCCTGTGTTCATGAGCTTAAGGGATCACTGTGCTAGATGAGTTAAGCGTCGAGGACGACACGAAATTTTTGAACAGGGTGGCCGAGATGTTAGAGATAGATTTGAATGAGATCGACGAAGACCATGAAGAGATTGACGATTTTGATGAAGAACTGTGTGAAATAGCCACTGCACCCGAACTTGGTCCAAAGATAGAGTTAAAACCGCTACCGAGCCACTTGAAGTATGTTTTCCTCGAGCCCAACGAAACAAAACCAGTCATCATATACTCAGCCTTATCGGAGCACGAGGAGAAGAAATTAGTTGTGGTATTAAGCAAACACAAGGAGGCAATAGGATGGAGCATCAGCGACATCAAAGGAATAAGCCCCGTGACTTGCATGCATAGAATCGAGATGGAACCCGATGCCAGGCCTGTGAGGGACAGTCAACGGAGACTGACACCAACACTTTATGAGGTGGTTAAGAAAGAAAATTTTAAACTTAAAGACGAAGGAATCATTTTCGCCATCTCCGACAGCAAATGGGTAAGCCCAATTCATGTGGTTTCAAAGAAAGGAGGCATCACCATCGCCGAAAATGCAAAAGGTGAGATAGTGCCAACCCGACTAACCACTGGATGGCGTATGTGCATCGATTATTGGAAGTTAAATGCGGCCACTTGTAAGGATCATTTTCCTCTACCGTTCATCGACCAACTCCTCGACAATCTTGCGGGACACGAATTTCACTGCTTTCTGGATGGCCTTTCGAGCTATTATCAAGTGGCCATCGCTCCGGAAGATCAGAGCAAGACAACGTTCACATGCCCCTTTGGCACATTCGCTTTTCGAAGAATGCCCTTTGGCCTCTGCAACGCACCAGCGACTTTTCAAAGGTGCATGCTCTCAATTTTCAGTAATTTTATTGATGACTTTCTTGAAGTATTTATGGATGATTTTTTAATTTTTGGGTCATCTTTTGATAATTGTTTGTCTAATTTGTCAAGAGTTCTAGGACGATGTATTGAGAAAAATCTAACTTTGAGTTGGGAGAAATCCCATTTTATGGTAAAAAGTGGCACTGTTCTAGGTCATGTTGTTTCTAGGAAGGGGCTGGAGGTTGATAAGGCAAAAATTGATGTAATTGAAACTCTCCCTCCTCCTCGAGATGTTAAAGGGATTAGGAATTTTCTTGGTCATGCAGGTTTTTATAGACGTTTTATCAAAAACTTTTCAAAAATAAGTCGTCCACTTTGCAAACTTTTGACCTTAGATACTCCTTTCATTTTTAATGAAGAATGTTTGAATGCGTTTAATGAATTAAAAGCGAGTCTTACATCTGGTCGGATCGGCAATATAGAAACAGGAAACCAAAAATAGGAAAAAGTGCTTGACTTTTATTCCTTAATATCAGGTCGGATCGGCCTTGGCCGGATCCTTTTACAGGGTAGGGCTCTTGTTACAAGCCTTTCTCTCTCTAACTCTCTATGTATTTCTCTCTCTAGCAGATTGGGCCTGCCCCTCTCTCTCTCTTGGAGAGGCTATTTATAGTTTTCCTTCCAAACCCTAATTGGACACGTGTCACCACCTGGATGCACCGACTTACTTGGCCAATAAGCCAATCACAAAAACCGTAACCCTAATTAGACACCTGGCGCTTTCTCATTGGTTGCACATCCCTTTCTGAGTCAGAGAATAAAGTCTTGATCATATCTCTTCCACCGATTCAGAGCCGTCCTCATCTCATTAAAGCATCGAACCGACCCTTCTTCATAGCCGACCAGTCCTAGTTAAACCATTCTTATCCCTCGAGCCTAACCTCAAACAAAGGCAGGGAATGAGTTGATCCGAACTCTTTCCCGAGTGTCAAATCGATAAAGCCGTCCTTATCTTAACATTGTGTCGAACCGACCTTTACTCGCAGCCAACCATCCTTAGTCGACCCGTTGTTCACTTACCAAGCCCAATTTCAACTAGAAACAGGAGGAGGTGGACAGTTCCAATCTTCCTTTCAAGCGTCGAGCCGATCTGGATGCTTTCCTGGT
Source organism: Phtheirospermum japonicum (assembly GCA_014905375.1). NCBI lineage: Eukaryota > Viridiplantae > Streptophyta > Magnoliopsida > Lamiales > Orobanchaceae > Phtheirospermum > Phtheirospermum japonicum. Next base: position 664,178 of record BMAC01000608.1, on the reverse strand, counting down.
GGCCTGGAATGTAATTAGTTGAACAACCCTACCTGGAGGGTGCTCTCAGGTACGTGCCCTTGAGCTGCGGTGCGCTCGGCAGGTCATGCTCGGCAACTCAACAGAATGAGCCGCCTGGCTGGCAACCTGGAATGAGGTGCTCGACAGGTCATGCTCGGCAGCTCAGCAGGTCATGCTTAACAGCTCATGCTTGGCAGCTCGGCAGGTCATGCTCGACAGCTCATGCTTGGCAGCTCGGCAGGTCATGCTCGCCAGCTTAGCAGGTCATGCTCGGCAGGTCATGCTTGGCATCTTGGCAGGTCATGCTCGACAGCTCATGCTTGGCAGCTCGGCAGCTTAGTAGGTTCTGCTCGGCAGCCCAGCAGGTCATGCTCGGCAGCTCATGTTTGGCAGCTCGGCAGCTTAGCAGGTCCTGCTTGGCAGCCCAGCAGGTCATGCTCGACAGCTCATGCTTGGCAGCTCGGCAGGTCATGCTCGGCAGCTTAGCAGGTCATGCTCGGCAGCTCATGCTCGACAGCTCATGCTTGGCAGCTCGGCAGCTTAGTAGGTCCTGCTCGGCAGCCCAGCAGGTCATGCTCGGCAGCTCATGCTTGGCAGCTCGGCAGGTCATGCTCGGCAGCTTAGCAGGTCATGCTCGGCAGCTCATGGTTGGCAGCTCATGTTTGGCAGCTCATGCTTGGCAGCTCGGCAGGTCGTGCTCGGCAGCTTAGCAGGTCATGCTCGGCAGCCCAGCAGGTCATGCTCGGCAGCTCAGTAGGTCATGCTCGGTAGTCCAGCAGGTCATGCTCAACAGCTCATGCTTGGCAGCTCAGCAGGTCATGCTCGGCAGCTTAGTAGGTCCTGCTCGGCAGCCCAGCAGGTCATGCTCGGTAGCTCATGCTTGGCAGCTCGGCAGTTCATGCTCGACAGCTTAGCAGGTCATGCTTGGCAGCTCGGTAGGTCATGCTCGGCAGTCTAGCAGGTCATGCTCAACAACTCATGCTTGGTAGGTCATGCTTGGCAGCTCGGCAGGTCATGCTCGGCAGCTTAGTAGGTCCTGCTCGGCAGCCCAGCAGGTCATGCTCGGCAGCTCATGCTTGGCAGCTCATGCTTGGCAGCTCGGCAGGTCATGCTCGACAGCTTAGCAGGTCATGCTTGGCAGCCCAGCAGGTCATGCTCGGCAGCCCAGCTCGACTCTTTACGTCCCATTGGCCCGGACTTGGTCAGATGCACTCACTATTTTCTATTTGGTTACCTATGCAAGGTCGACTATCAACAAGCCCCTGAGTGCGGAGTCGGCTATCGGTTAGGCGGGTTCAGACTCACCCATTTTTTAGTGATGGGTCGACATTGAAGGCTTGACTCGTGGTCTTTGGAATTTTATATCGTTTATTATGGTATGCCCGTAGTCTTGTCCTGTTCATCATGTTCGCGGTCTGTTCCTTCGGTCGTACGGAGTACGGGTTGTCAGTGATCCGTACGATTAGACAAGAGCCCCTTGTCTTTTTCCTTTTCGTCCTCTTCCTCATCAATGATCATGGGGGCCCCTTATCCTCTTCCTTTTGTGGGAAAGTGTGCCTTTGTCCTCTTCTCCTTAAATGGAGTGGGTGCCCATCACTTCTCTTTCTTATAAATGAACGAGTCCTCCTTTCTTCAAGTCATTTCATCCTTTGTTTTCTATTTCCCCAAACTTTCAAGACTTGTTTTTCTTTGAGGTCTTTTTGAGGAACAAAGCCCCTTTGCTTCTCTTTTTCTCTTTTGTCTTCGTGTTCGACTTTGTCGCCTTCTACCAGCTCTCCTTCCATTTCGAGCTTTCTTCTTGTTTTGTACTCTAAGGTAAAAACTTTTTTCTTTTGTTATTTGTTGTTCAAATGTCTTATAGCCCGGGGTACTCTCCGGATGGGTCCGGTGAGGTGGGTTACGGGGGTGACACGAACTATAGTGGGGTTCGTCCTGAACCGGGGGGCTACGACTCCCAGTTCGGCCTGAATGAGTACGGCAGCTTCGTCTTTGGCTCTGCTCAGCCTCCCAATTTTGGGAGGTTTTACGATGTGGATCAGTTCGGCTCGAGTGCTCCGTTCGGTCCTGGTGGTG
>BMAC01000608.1:631854-649168 GCA_014905375.1 Phtheirospermum japonicum | reverse complement strand
TATCGATCCATGATACCTGCAAAATCTCTTTTTGTCGAGCAGGGAAGGGTCCTTTTTGATTGGCCGAGCTGGGAGGAAGGATGTCCAAATCTTGATTCGTTCAAAAATCGTAGCTGCTGCCATGGAGTAGACCTCATTGTACTCGGCGAGGAGGTCAGAGTGCTTTTCTTGCAAGAAATTTCTTCGTGGTCACTTGAGGACTTGGGTTCTTGTCGCTCTGTCGGGGTTGGTAACTAATTCACCTTGAGACGTCGTAGTTAATTTTAATTTGGTCGGAGCTGCGCCGACAAGAATTTCACCGGAATTGGCGAAAAGGGGATCGTGGACCGAATTTTGCGACTTTTTCGAATTGGGGATTGTTGGAGATTAATTGATACCGGGAATGTTGGGATTAGACTCGCCCTCAATAGAGATGGCTGGGAGGGGAGCATCGCCGGTCGGAGTTATAGATTTGGAGACAGTGGGATTGTAATTTGACGTGAGTTTTGGGGGAAGATTAAGTCGCGAATGAGGAGGTAAATTGACAAAGTCAGCCATACGAGTGGGAGAACAGGAACTGACTTTGGGGGTGGTCATCTTGGAGACCCGTCGCCTACGGCGGCGAGCTGTTGAGGAAGACGYTGGGTTCGAGTCAGGCTGTTGAAGATTCGTATCAGGAATGAATGTATGTTGGGAGTAGTTGCGTTATGATTATTTTATTTTATTTATTTATATTTTAATTTTAATTTTAATTTTTATTAATTTAATATTTTAATTGGAAAAGACTTTCAAGAACGGTATTTTAATTACCGTTCTGTATTGGGGGACTTTCAAGAACGGTTTAAAAAACACCGTTCTATAAAGTAGAAAAATGGGCGGCAAAAAATTTTCATTTACGCGGTATTAAATTGATAAGACTTTTTAGAACGGTATTATAAAAACCGTTCTGGATTGACGTACATTCCAGAACGGTATTTTAAATAACGTACTGGAATACACACTTTCCAGAACGGTATTAAAATACCGTTCTGGATTGTACACTTTCCAGAACGTTATTTAAATACCGTTCTGGATTGACTCATAATCCAGAACGGTTATTCAATAACCGTTCTGCAATGTCTACATTCCAGAACGGTATTTGAATACCGTTCTGGAAAATCGTCTATCCAGAACGGTAATTTCAAAAACCGTTCTGAAAAGTCTAATGCAGAACAGTATTTTAAATACCCTTCTGGCACCAGGATGTTCTGTTCTAGAATGATGTTTCTGCACTAGTGCTGGATAGACAGGGGGGACTCGTCGTCACAAGCCGAGCTGATTGTGACGGGCCGTGCCATTGGGAAGGCGTTCTGGGCCGGGGGAGTAACTTGTTTAGCCTCCAGCTCGGCTATCCGCTGCTTCAGATATTGCAACTCGTCTGATTCCCCAACTGGTTTTCGATGTGGAGGCACGTTTACGTTAGCGTTGCTCCTGCTGTTGGACGACCTGGTAGGAATGTCGTCCTGAGCTTTACCGGCTGGATGTCCAAGTCGAGCAAAGATATTCTGAGGGGAAGAAAATGTGAGACGTCGTGCAATTGGGGGTCGTTCAAGCCTGCCTTTGGCATTCAGCTCGACCTCCTCTTCCAATTTTCTTTTCCCGATGTTCCTTGCTGCCTCTCGAGCTGGATCAGACTCCGAGTGCCCTTCCAGGCGGTCGGCATTTTTGGCGTTGCCGACCACAACCTCTGGAGTCAATATTGATTTCGCGGCTCTTTTCATCATTTCTTCGAACTCCTTGGCGAAGGTGGGGTGTTGCATGAACGACCTCACCTGTTCAGGGTTGAGCTCATTTGGGCCCGACTGAACAGTTTTTTCTTGACGTTCTCTTGCAGGGTTTCTTCTAGAGCTCTCCGACGGGTTCATGATGACGACCAGGGTCAGAAACTCCCTACCCCTCTCTTTTTTTTTAACAAACCTCAACCACGATAAAAGGTTGACGACAAGCAGATCGCAGAAAAAATGAAAATCGAACATAAAAAATAGGAAATAACGTAGGACGAGCTGATCGAGCGAGTGGAATCGTAAATCACAAGAGACCTTCTTCTAGCGCCATTTTGTTTAGATCTAAGAGTAGTCTAAATCATAAAAAACCAAGAAAACAAGCAGTTTAGCAATATAAAAACAGGAAACCAAAAATAGGAAAAAGTGCTTGACTTTTATTCCTTAATATCAGGTCGGATCGGCCTTGGCCGGATCCTTTTACAGGGTAGGGCTCTTGTTACAAGCCTTTCTCTCTCTAACTCTCTATGTATTTCTCTCTCTAGCAGATTGGGCCTGCCCCTCTCTCTCTCTCTTAGAGAGACTATTTATAGTATTCCTTCCAAACCTTAATTGGACACGTGTCACAACCTGGATGCACCGACTTACTTGGCCAATAAGCCAATCACAAAAACCCTAACCCTAATTAGACACCTGGCGCTTTCTCATTGGTTGCACATCCCTTTCTGAGTCAGAGAATAAAGTTTTGATCATATCTCTTCCGCCGATTCAGAGCCGTCCTCATCTCATTAAAGCGTCGAACTGCCCATTCTTCATAGTCGACCAGTCCTAGTTAAACCGTTCTTATCCCTCGAGCCTAACCTCAAACAAAAGCAGGGAATGAGTTGATCCGAACTCTTTCCCGAGTGTCAAATCGATAAAGCCGTCCTTATCTTAACATTGTGTTGAACCGACCTTTACTCGCAGCCAACCATCCTTAGTCGACCCTTTGTTCACTTACCAAGCCCAATTTCAACTAGAAACATGAGGAGGTGGACAGTTCCAATCTTCCTTTCAAGCGTCGAGCCGATCTGGATGCTTTCCTAGTGGCCTGGAATGTAATTAGTTGAACAACCCTACCTGGAGGGTGCTCTCGGGTACGTGCCCTTGAGCTGCGGTGCGCTCGGCAGGTCATGCTCGGCAACTCAACAGAATGAGCCGCCTGGATGGCAACCTGGAATGAGGTGCTCGGCAGGTCATGCTCGGCAGCTCAGCAGGTCATGCTCAACATCTCATGCTTGGCAGCTCGGCAGGTCATGCTCGACAGCTCATGCTTGGCAGCTCGGCAGCTTAGCAGGTCATGCTCGGCAGCTCATGCTTGGCAGCTCGGCAGGTCATGCTCAACAGCTCATGCTTGGCAGCTCGGCAGCTTAGTAGGTCCTGCTCGGCAGCTCGGCAGCTTAGCAGGTCCTGCTCGGCAGCCCAGCAGGTCATGCTCGGCAGCTCATGCTTGGCAGCTCGGCAGGTCATGGCTCGGCAGCTTAGCAGGTCATGCTCGGCAGCCCAGCAGGTCGATGCTCGGCAGCCTCAGTAGGTCATGCTCGGCAGTCCAGCAGGTCATGCTCAACAGCTCATGCTTGGCAGTTCATGCTTGGCAGCTCGGCAGGTCATGCTCGGCAGCTTCGTAGGTCCGGCTCGGCACCCAGCAGGTCATGCTCGGCAAGCTCATGCTTGGCAGCTCGGCAGGTTATGCTCGACAGCTTAGCAGGTCATGCTTGGCAGCTCGGTAGGTCTAGCTCGGCAATCCAGCAGGTCATGCTCAACAGGCTCATGCTTTGGCAGGTCATGCTTGGCCAGCTCGGCAGGTCATGCTCGGCAGCTTAGTAGGTCCTGCTCGGCAGCCCAGCAGGTCATGCTTGACAGCTCATGCTTGGCAACTCATGCTTGGCAGCTCGGCAGGTCATGCTCGACAGCTTAGCAGGTCATGCTTGGCAGCCCAGCAGGTCATGCTCGGCAGCCCAGCTCGACTCTTTGCGTCCCATTGGCCCGGACTTGGTCAGATGCACTCCCTATTTTCTATTTGGTTACCTATGCAAGGTCGACTATCAACAGTGGCAGATCACTTGTCTAGAATGATAATTGAGGAGAATGAGGGGGAGAAATTTATGATTAATGATCTTTTTTCTTATGAAAATGTTTTTAATCTTGAGCAATTAATTACCCTTGGTATGCTGATATTGTGAATTATCTTGTTTGCAAAATAGTGCATAACCATTTATCCTACCAAGAACGGAAGAGATTCTTGAGTAAATGCAGGGACTACTTTTGGGATGATCCCGATGTTTTCTAACGCTGCAAGGATGGTCTAAATAGGAGATGCATTTCGAACGACGAAATGGGGAGCATTCTCCAATTTTTCCATGACCATGGAGGGCATTTTGGAGCTCAAAAGACGGCGTTTAAAGTGTTACAAGATGGATTTTATTGGCCGAGTTTATTTGCTGATGCGTTCGAATATTGCAAAACTTGTGACAACTGCCAAAGAACCGAAAACATAGGTAAGCGAGACGAAATGCCACAGGTACCCAACCAAGTGGTAGAGATCTTCGATGTATGGTGGATAGACTTTATGGGACCTTTCCCTCAGAGTGGATATTTTGAGTACATCTTTGTTGGTGTCGACTACGTATCAAAATGGCTGGAAGCAATCCCTACTCGAAGAGCTAATGCAGAAGTTGTTCTCAGATTCCTCCAAGAAAATATTTTCAGTAGATTCGGGGTGCCGAAATCGACAATAAGTGATGGATGGAGCCATTTTTGTAACAAGGCATTTGCAAAGTTGATGAAAAAATATGGGGTCCGACACAAGGTCGCTACGCCTTACCACCCTCAAACGTCTGGTCAAGTCGAAACGAGCAACCGTCAACTTAAGGCCATCCTTGAAAAGACAGTCGGGCCGAGTCGAAAGGATTGGGCAGTCAAACTTGTCGACGCATTGTGGGCATACCGAACAGCCTACAAGACAGTGCTTGGAATGAGCCCTTTTCGCCTAATCTATGGGAAAGCTTGCCATTTGCCCGTTGAGCTAGAACATCGAGCTGGTTGGGCAATTCGGAAACTGAACATGAATTATGACGAGGTTGGAGAGTACAGGAAGTTGGAACTAACTGAACTTGAGGAGATAAGGAATGAGTCCTATGATACTGCATGGAGGCAAAAGAAGATAACCAAAGTCTACCATGATCGGAAACTCGTCAACAAGCAATTGGAGGTAGGTAAGTTAGCTCTAGTCTTTAACTCGAGATTTAAACTTTTAACAGGAAATCTAAAATCAAAGTGGAGTGGACCGTTCGTGATAAAAGAGATCAACGAGTTTGGAGCTGTAACCCTTTACGATGAAAAACGAGACTCAACATTTCAAGTTAATGGGCACCGCGTTAAATTGTACCGTGACGGAGAGTAACAAATCAAGATCGCGAAGTGTGGGCGATGGTGGAACCACCTCCGATGACAGTTTAATCAAGGCACTGTTACGTCGAGCAAACGACGTTAAAAGATGCGCTTCTTGGGAGGCAACCCAAGCTACTGTATTTTCTTTATTTTTTATTTTCTTTTATTTTAATTATTTATTTTTTTTCTACTTTTTGTAAGTGTTTGAACAGGATTTAGGTCGAGATAAGGCTAATTCATCATTTGAAGAGTGAAATATTCGCATGCAATCCAGCCTGCAGCCGCGTCGACCGACGCGGCGTTGACGTGGATACGACGCTTCCTGGGCGCGCGCGTCGACCGACGCAGCGTCGACGCCACCTGTGCGCGTGAGCAAATTTTTGTTATCCATGGTTAATTATCATTTTGGAGAAGGGGTAAATCGCTGGAATACGAATGGTACAAAATTTTCGCCAACCTGCTGTTGCGTCGACTGACGCGAGCGTCGACTGACGCGAGCACCGACGCCCCGTCGATGCAGTGATGATCCGCGTCAGTCGACGCCATGTCAACGCCGCCTGCGCACGGCGACCGGGTGCCCTGGGCGGAAGCGATGCTTTTCAATAGCCGTTTTGTTCGCACACCAACCTTTGATTCCATCAATTGCTGAAGAGCCGTGGCAACGATTTAATAAGTTTTTTTTATTTCTGATAACGTTTATTTTTATTTTTATTGTTCTGTTTTAAGGGCAAGATCCAGTCGCACGGCTCTGGGAACGTGAAATTGTGCAACTTCAATTTAAAAGACTCGACCATTCATTTTCAGGGGCGTTTTTCTTACCCTTTTCCTTGTTTGAATTGTTTTTTCTTTATATTCATGGCACTCAGGGGATTGCCGAGTTTTCAAGAGGGGGGGATGGTTGAGTATGATTGAAATTTGTGTGCAATTTTTATATTTTTACGTGATTGTTTGCTATTTCTGCGCTTAATTGTATTTGTATGGCGTGCCTGTCGAAGTTAGCTATATATGATTTGATGTTTTTGTCTTTAAGCGTGCATAAGTGCATAAATTCTTCAAAATCATTATTTATATATTGTAAAATGGTACTTGGACGCAATTGATTTCGCAAAACCTTAAAAGCAGCATCAATTCAAAACTTTTTCATGCAAAAAGCCAGTGAGTAGCCTGAGTGATTAACATCATTGCATGTGCTTGAATAAGTTTCAGTCTTGATATCTCTTTGAAACCGCTGTGTGTAGTTGACTTTGAACATGACGTTAAGGCACAAATAAAACCCAATTTCCGGCCATACTCATATATATTAGCCACTATAAATTCCGAATGAGCCCCTCATAGCCAAATAATTCATTTCCTTTAGCCATGCATGATTTTTGAGTCGACCCCTACAACCCGTTAAAAGTGTGAGGTAGGAGTTAGTAGTTTTTATTGGTTATTAGTGTTTTGGAGTTTTTATAAGGGATTTATGAATTTTTGTAATAAAGGATCACCATCCTTCAATAAAAAAAAAAAGAAAAGAAAGACCCCATAAAACAGAATTAGAGGGGGATTAAAATAATATAAAGAGAAAAAGGAAATAAGAAGGATGGTGAATCGTATTAGTCATTGCCTACGCGCTAATGAAGGCTTGTGTTTATTATTTATTTTATTTTATGAAGCCTAATGTTTAGAAGGCATGAGTTTTGTAAGAAGCATGTTATGAGCTTCAATTGTGTTTAAGTGGTTTGAGCTTCAAGTCGGTTTAGAGTAACGAGTTGAGAAATAGCCTATGTTTAAAGGCTACGTTATGAGTGTTTAGTGATATTTTTATTTTTGAACGAGGTGAAGTGTATTGCTTCTTGATTAGAATAGGTTTTGTGAGTTATTGATCACGTTAGATCGTGAGTTAGCCACACGACTTATATATTCCATACCCGTCCAAAGAGCCTTACATTACAACCCGAAAAGACCTTTTTCGATTCTTTGTTCGATAACACACTTAATTTGCGATTAAAGAGAGATTGATTTTCGGTGCTTGTTTATTGTGCTTGTATTTGCATGATTTGAGCGTATACACGTCCTATGCAGCAATGCTCGAGTACTTTTGAGCGTACACCCCTTGTATTTCCCTTTTGTGAGGATGCATGAATTCGATTTTGAAGCGACAATGTAATACGAGTGGAGTGTTTGAAGTTGCATTGCATGTACCTATATTTTCGAAATTATTTAAGTAGCATAGCACGACTCATTGCTTGGACTGAATCTCATCTCTTGCTATACTTTGAATCTATCATTTGTTCGAGGACGAACAAACCAATTAAGCGTGGGGTAGTTGATTAGCACGTATTTGTCCTTATTTTCAGTAGTATTTTAGCTTGTTTTTCTATTTGTTTTTGGTATAAGTTGGATGATTTAAGCTTAATTTCGTATTTTCATAGTTCCAGCTTATTTTACCGTGTTTTGATCGTAATTGATGCAATTAGGTGATATTTCGTTGTTTTTCACCTTAAAGCTAAGTAACCGGAAGAGTTCAGCGTGTAATAGACGAAGTTCTATGTTTAAGAATAGGAGAACGGGCTTTCCGGTGAAACAAGTAGCAAAGATAGAGAGAGACGGAGGCAGACGCGCAGTTGCATCGATTGACACGACCGTCGACGCAGCGTCGATGCACTGTCGACGCGACCTGCTGAAGCGTCGATGTCGACGCACCGTCGACACGACTTGCTAAAGCGTCGATGTCGACCCACCCAGCCGACGCGCATGCCCTGGCCGCACGGACGCCGAGCACTAGCACGCGTCAGTCGACGCACCGTCGACGCGACGGCCCAAATTCGGGATTTTAGGGTTTCTTATGCTCTAACTCAAGGGAAATCTATATAAACCCTTCTAAGTCCGTCCCAAAGGAGACACCTCTGACCCATACTCTGAATATTTGATATTTTGGCTCGAGAACAACACCATCCATATCCCGATAAACAATTGATCAAGATCAAAGATTCGAGGATCGCCAAGCTCCAACCGTCCGTTCGTGATCCGTTCTTCGACCGAGATCAATCACCTCTCCGGATTAGCTGGAGAATTTACTACGCTTTCTAGTTTAATAAGTACTCTAAACCCTTTATTCGTTTTCGTAGTTTAATTTATGCAATTAAGTAGTTGTTTTTCAATAATTGCTTTTGAATTTGTTTATGCTTAGAACCCTAAATACTTTTGGTATTGAATTCGTGATCTTTAGTTTAATTAATGTTTGGTTTTTATTCTTGTTAATTAATTCGTTTTGTTTGCATTGCGTTCTTGATAATTGCTTGATTTTATGCTAGTTGATCTTGTTTAAAGTTCTTAGAATAATTTCTCTAGTTTATAAGTTCCAATTGCTGAATTAAATTACCTAGTTTTAATTATAGTTCATGTGTTTTAAATTTCTAGATAATCAAAACAATCAACCCCCCCCCAATGTATGTGATATTGAATTGAACAAACTATATAAAACTCCGATTGTATGTTCCTCGAGAGACGACTCGAGTCAAGTTGCCAAACTACGCGCGGCCCCGTTCTCTTGCGGGCAAGCTATTGATCTTTTGACAAATTTTCATAAGTAGGCAACACAGAAGCTTGAATCACACTTACAGCTGCAATATACTCGGCTTCAGCTGTAGAAAGAGAAATACAATTTTGCTTTTTGCGGTACCAAGAGATTAAATTGTTACCTAGAATAAAACATCCCCCAGTAGTACTCTATCTATCTACCGCATCCTCGGCCCAATCCAAATCAGTGTACCCTACAAGTTCAGTACAAGTATCTTTTGTGTACCACACACCTAGTTCAGTTGTACCAGCAATATACCTTATTATTCTTTTAACGGCTTTTAAGTGTGACTCTTTTGGATTAGATTGGTATCTCGCACACAAAAACACACTATACATAATATCTGGTCTACTTGCTGTCAAATACAACAGACTTCCTATCATACTATTATACATGGTGTTATCAACACCCTTACCAACATCGTCTCTCGACAGCTTCACAGTTTTGCCCAGTGGCATTTTCTTGTGAGTTTCACTTCCTAAGCCAAATTTTTTGATTAAGTTCTTAGCAAATTTAGTCTGGGAAAGGAAAATACCATCATCAAGCTGTTTGATTTGTAAACCAAGGAAGTACGATAGGTTACCTTCCATGCTCATCTTGAGTGTATCGGACATTCGAGCAACAAACTCCTTGACCATCTGCTCGTTAGTGGATCCAAAAATAATATCATCCACATAAATCTGGACGATTAAGATGTGCTTATTGGATTTAAGAAGGAACAATGTTTTGTCTACTTCCCCTCGTTTAAAGTTCAAATAAAGCAAATGTTGAGTTAGCCTTTGATACCAAGCTCTAGGAGCTTATTTTAAACCATAAAGAGCCTTTTTCAGTTTTAAAACAATTTTTTTTTTTGAGGATCCACAAATCCTTTAGGCTGCTCAACATACACTTCTTCACTCAATACTCCATTTAAAAAGGCACTCTTAATGTCCATTTGATGCAATGAAATCCTCATATAACAAGCAACAGCAAGTAAAAGCCTTACCAACTCTATGCGGGCAACAGGGGCAAATATCTCATCAAAATCGATTCCTTCAATTTGTGTATACCCTTGCGCTACTAGTCGAGCTTTATTCCTTATGATGTTGCCAGCCTCATCAGTCTTGTTCTTGAATATCCATTTTGTTCCTGTCATGTGGGTATTTTCTGGACGTGGAACTAAATCCCAAACGTCATTTTTGGTGAATTGGTCCAGCTCCTCTTGCATCGCCCTTATCCAGAACTCATCCTTGAGTGCATCCTCCACCCGCTTGGGCTCTGTTTTAGAAAGCTACAAAGACTCACGAATCTTAGAACAATTAGTAGACAGACGTACCTGACCATTTCCTTAAAATTCATATGTCGCCTTCTTGTGCTCCTTTCATCTAAATCTCCGATAATTTGGCCCACGGGGTGGTTTTTCTGGATTTTGGATGGAATATCCCTATGATGAAGATCAATGGGATTAGCTGGATCTTCTTCTTCTGAATCAGAATATGATTCTGCGGCGGCTTGGCTTGATGTTGGTTCTGATGTTGGTATCCCAGTATCAACATTGGTATCAACATCACTCAACTCTCTGGTTTCAGGACCTACATCTCTGTTTTCAATACCTGCACTATCATCTGAAGTAGGAGTGACATTTTCTTGAGGATTTTGATCATAAACTAGATCATTATCCTCTGTAGGTTTGACTCCACTCGTTAGATCATCGAACTTGACATTTACTGACTCAAACATGCTTCGAGTTATAAGGTTAAACAACCTATATGCATGACTATCTTGGGAATAACCCATGAAAATACACTTAGCACTCTTTGAGTCCAGTTTAGCTAGGTGATTTCTATCGTTGAGCACATCGCAAATACATCCAAATATATGAAAATAACTCAAGTTCGGTTTTTTACCCATCAACAACTCATAGGGAGTAGCAAATGACCCTGGTCTAAAATAAGCCCTATTTGTAATATGACAAGCAATGTTCATTGCTTCAGCCCAAAAGCATTTTGCTATGCTATTTGAAATGAGCATAGTTCTAGTCATTTCAGCAAGAGTCCTATTTTTACGTTTGGCTATGCCATTTTGTTGTGGAGTAATAGGTGAAGAAAATTCATGACTTATCCCCTCCGAAGTGCAGTATTTAGAGAAAGATGCATTTTCAAAATCTTTACCGTGATCAGTTCTAATCCTACCAATGTTCACATTAAATCTTACACACAGCTTCTTTGCAAGTTTTTTGAATGACTCAAAAGTTTCAGATTTTTCTTTTAGAAATTCTACCCAATTGAATCTAGAAAAATCATCGACAATAACCAAAACATACCTCTTACCAGCAAGGCTCTCGATTTCAAGTGGTCCCATGAGATCCATATGAAGGAGTTCAAAGCAAGAAGATGTAGTGAGGCTTTGCTGAACTGGATGTGGCACCCTTACCTTCTTTCCTTTCTGGCATGCCTCGCACACAGGAATGATCTTGATGTTGAGCTTAGGCAGTCCAGACACATCTTCTTCCTTTGCCAACCTGTCCATCATCTTGTAGTTGACATGCCCGAGCTTTTGATGCCACACCTCAGCATCACTCAATTGAGATAACTTGCAAAAAGCATCACTGTTTATTTGATAACAATTATCTGAAGTCCTCTATCCGATAAGGATACATGGACCATTCTCATCATAGACTTTACACTTCACATGGTTGAATTTGACACTAAAGACTCCGTCGCACAGTTGAGTTATGCTGATCAAATTTACAGTAAGTCCTTCTACCAACAACACATTTTCCAACATTACGACATCGGGAACATGGAGAGTTCCTTGGCCAATAATTTAGCCATTTGCACCTCCACCGTACTTTACCTTTCCACCTCAAAATCTGATAATGTTGGAAAGTAATTCTTCTGACCCAGTCATATGCTTCGAACACCCACTATCAAAATACCAGGCTCCAGGGACATTGAGATTTTAAGGATGTATGGATCATATTGCATTTGACATTATTTTTCTTGACCCACACCTTTTTGAACCTGGTGTTGGTATTTATGTTGGTATGACGGGAACCAACATGGGATTTTTCAGCTGCACTTGTTCTCTGAAAACATCTTCTCTCACCTATGATCTTCCAACAAAAAGTCCTAATGTGCCCTGGTTCACAACAATGATGGCACACGTATTGTCTCCTTCGCTTTTTGTGACGTTTGGAAGATTTATGTTCTTGGCTTGAAACTTGAGTTGACTTATTAGGTTTAAAACCAATTCCATGATTCGAGGTTTTTGGAAAGCTTATCTCTAAGATTTCATCAAGCTTCGCCTTGCCTTTGTTCAGATTCAAAATGGTTCCTTGGACCTTTGTCAACTCGGTTTTCGTCTTTTCTAATTCAGCATCCTTCTTTGTAAGAGATGTTTCCAGACGGACAATTATGTCAAGCTGATCATCCTTTTCTTTGGTCAGTTTTTCTACTTCTTTCATGAGATCCTTGACCTTGAGTACATGTTTTCCCCAGCTGACAAACAGTTGCTGGTGCTTAACACTTAGCAGCTCGTGCCCCTTATGGTAATCAGTAGTTTCAACATTCAAGCACACGATGTTGGTTTCAAGGATATCAACATAGACGTCGTCATCCCACACAAGTAAGGAACAGGTTCAGTTGACTCGAAATCATTGACATCCTCAGTGAAGTCAGTAGCAACCATGCTTTTCTTTCTAAGAGTATTAGGACATTCATTCTTATAGTGTCCCCAACCTTTACATTTATGACATTGCACCTCACTGAGTGGTCTCGTGGGGTTGGATGCATTTGTAATTGAAGAAGTGGACTGAGATCTGGGAAGAGCACGCCCAGTAAATTTTGGCGTAGATACCTGTGGCCTAGTCTTCGTACTTGAACCTCCAAGGCTATTCTTCTTTTTCAAGAAACTATTGAAACGTTGGGTAACAATGATAATTCGTCTTCCTCAAGTGTAGTGGATTCCATCTTTTTCAGAATCCCATTGAAATCAAACTCCTCATCTGTTAGAGTAGAGTGCCCGACATTCCAATTAGATTGGATTTCATTCTGCTCGTATAATGATTTTATTGGAATTATATTAATAAAGGCAACTTTCTTTATCTATGTTTTCACTTTTATTATAATTGCACGTATGATAAAGTCCTTAGACCAATTTAAACTATGGGACATGGTTGCGCATATGATGGCAATCATGGAACATGTCTCTAAGGTTTCGGTCTTAAACTTGTTCCAAGTCAATGGGCTTTTTGAGATAGGACATTGAATAGCCGGTAAGACTTGCGCATATGATGCATGCTTATAAGACAAGGATGTTGCATTCCATTAACATCAGCGTTGTGACGCGAGTGCATATATGTGGGTGCTTGTTGGAGAACAAGTTCATTGAACATGACCCGATGAGAATTCTTAACTGGAAGATTTGTCTGTCGAATAAGAATTTTCATATTGCAATAGTACATGATTAGTCCTTGACTTGAGGTACGATGGTAACCTTGTGCACATTGTATAATACTTAGATTTATCTTTTGATTGCTTGACAATCGTAAAAGGGGTATTTTGGGTATTGTATCGATGTGCATGGAGGTTTGTCTGTAGCCAACATAGAATTCGACACTTGTCTATGGACAAGAGAGTATCCTGTGAATTTTCATAGTTTGTGATTCAAAGACCTTGGCCAAGGCACGATGAATATTGATTCAAAATGAATTACTTAAACTTGAAATGAAATCACGGTTATTAAATCAATTGGGTTTCGACTTATAAATCCATGCCCAAGATTTAATCGGGAAACTAGTTGTCGAAAGGATCGTACATGTATGGACTTGCAATTGAAATAGGTTTACTCGCTATTTCACCTAACACTGGGTAATCATGCTACTTGCTAGATGTTGTCATGATTTGTAGGTTCTTGAAATTAAAGAGTTAATTTCAAGAGAATTAATTAATTAGATTAATTAATATAATAAATTGTTATTTATAAACTTATAAAAGTTATAAGCCTACTGCTAGTGTTAGTCGTGAACCTAAAAGGGTCACACATAATTTTTGTTGTTGACATTACAAGATTGATAACTCCAATGGTTGGAATAATTAATTAATTTAGATTAATTAAATGAGATTTTATTTTAATTCAATTGTTGGATTAAATATTTAATTATATATTTGATTATGTAATTAAATCTAATTTGATTAGAAATCTCAATTAAAGGAATACATTAAATTAGTCAATTGGATTGATTAATTTAAATTCATGAAAATTTAATTAATTAATTAGTTGGATTCTAAATTCAAGTCCATGTAATTTTCTTGTAGGCCCTAATTGTAGAAGCCTCGCTAGAATGATTGAAGACTTTAAAATATAATTATATATATATATATAATATATATATATATATATATATATATATATATATATATATATATATATATATATATTAATTTAGTTAATTAAGGTTAGACCTAATCTTAAACTAACTAATCTAATACTAAATAAATAATAATATATATATATATATATAATATAATATCTATATAATATATAGATAGAAAAGAAGGCAGCCGTCTACTTCCATTTCCAATAAAACAAAAACAAACCAAAAGGTTTGATACCTTTTAAAAGAAAAATAAAAAGCAGCCGTCCTTTTTCTGTGAAAAACAGAGAAAGAAAATTTCTTCTTTTCTCTTTTATATTTTATTTAAGTCTTCAATTGTAGATGATAATTAATTAATAATTTTTCATCTACAATAATTAATCTTCAATCAATTGTTGATTGTTGGATTAATTGTTATTCCTTAATCAATTTGAAAACGGAACGATTCTACTAGCGAAGAATTTTTCCGGTGTCGCAATCAAAAGGTGGACTCGATTAGAGGGGATACGCTTGGATCTCTACGGCGAGAAGTTTTGGTGTTAGCCACATAGCCGGGAATTGATTCCCTCTCCATCGTCGCTTGAAGATATCGAAAGAGAGGTATTAATTTATTTAATTTTATA
Source organism: Phtheirospermum japonicum (assembly GCA_014905375.1). NCBI lineage: Eukaryota > Viridiplantae > Streptophyta > Magnoliopsida > Lamiales > Orobanchaceae > Phtheirospermum > Phtheirospermum japonicum. The sequence continues at coordinate 634,459 of BMAC01000608.1, read as the reverse complement.
AGAATCATAATTTGTATTCGATACATAATAATGAAAATGACGATCGTTAAAATCGCTAACGAAATCTACGGGGTTTAGTATATATATATTTGATATATATATTGTTTTATTTAATTTAAAAATTTAAAATCCGCTGCGTAGGCCCCGTACGATTATAGCGAACCCAACAGTGGTATCAGAGCCACGGTTTGCATTTTCATTATTAGATTTTGATTCTATTTATGTTTATGAGATAAATATATTTTAATTGTTAAAAGAAGTTTATTTTGTGTGTGATAAATTGGTTTTATATGATTTAATTATTGGGATTAACATTTATTTATGCAGAATATAACGATTGCAATTGTTGCAATTATGTTATTATTACTATTATATATAAATATGGCCAGCAACGGTTTCTATAAGTACAGTGATGGCTGCCGTCTTAAAAAAAATAAAAAAGGTTCAGCCGTTTTTGATCGTTTTTGATAAAATATGCTGGCAAGCCGGTTTTATAGAGAAAATAAAAGGTCAATTTTCAAAAGCTGCAGAAAGGTCTTGCTAAAAGATACGGTTGATTTTCAAAAGAAGATGGAGATCATATTTTGTTTTTCAAAATTTGAAAAAGGTCATGCAGGTCTGCATGCTTTTCGAAGGAAATGTTCCTCCATGTTCCAGTTTGAAGGCCTGACCAATGGTTGGTCAGGTTATTAATAATAATAATAATAATTCTTTAATTATCCTATTCAAGATTAAAGGTTAATTTTGAAATTTATTATTTTAATATATATATATATATATATATATATATATATATATATATATATATTAATTTGTTTATCCCAAAATTAAATCAACACACAAAATTAGTAAAAAAAATTAAAAAAAAAAATTTATGCTTTAAATTCATGTGATGAATATTAGAATGATTTATTTAGGGATGATCATGAGCCTATGACCAATGTGATTGTATGTTTTTATCTTTGGGTTTTGGGGCCTGCGAGCCTCATATTCTATTATTTGTAAAAGTTTTAAATTTTGCATCGAGAGTAGATTAGGTGGTAAGGTTTTCTAATTTTGATTGGAGGACGTTCGATGCCAAAGGCCCACGCCTGTGTGGGTAATTTTACAATTGTAATAGAATAGATGATTCAAGGTCCATGCTTGTATGGGTTGTATTTATAAAATGTATTAGAAGTAGTTCTATTCATTTTAACCCTTAGATTAACCTAGACCCATTTTTGGCTCAAATGGGTCGCATAGGCTGGCCATGATCATCCCACCGCTTTTTGCATAGGATGCATGTTAGATTTATTTAATGTTTTATGCTTGCGCTTCATATGATGAATAATGCATTAAATAAAAACCCACCTAATAATTAAGATTGATGAGGTCTTACAAAGTAAACCCCAAGTTTTTGAAACTTAAAAGAATTTAATTTTGATTAATTCTATATCAAATTAAATGGACAAGTTATGTTGGACATATCGTTCCATGCCTTCCATCAAAGGTAGAAGACATGACGATGCTACCGCACTTGGTCACTGGCCATGAGTCGTGGAGTGATCTTGTATTGGAAAGCTATGATCTCTACCAAGCATTGAGATGCTCGTGGGGTGGACTCGTCTTTATGTTGGCCACGAGTCGTGGGACATCTTGATGCTCCATCTACACGAATGTTTGATGGGTTATGTTTGACACTTAGTACCATATGGGCTCATAATATTGGGGTGTATGAGAAATAGTGAGGCAAAATATTCTTGAAGGTTGTATATTGATACAATTGTCAAAGAGTTGACTACCAATATGAATTTTTCATGGGCTCATATTATTGGGGTGTGAAACATTTATATTGGATTTCAAGCCCACTAAGAAAATCTGATTTTCTGAATTTTTATTATGGGGTTAATGAAGTTTGAATAAAATAGTGGGAGACATTTAATCTTACAGACCTTATGTTAAATGAATATAATTTCCAATAACTCACTCTACTAAAATGGCTAAAAATCCAATTGCATCCATACTTGATCAAAACAAACAATTTGGCCCAAACATTGTCGATTGGATGAGAAACCCCAAGATTGTCATTAATTCTGAGAAGAAGGTTGAATCCACCATAAAAAGGGATAAGCCGGTCATACTTGATAGATCCTCTTCTAAATCGAAGGCTGGAAAGCCAAAGAAAAGGAAGTGGATAGGAAAGAGTTCCTCTAAACCCAACAAGAAGACAAAGGACAATGGTAAGAAAAGGGTTACCTCTCAAGATGATGACAATTGCTTTCAATGGGGCAAACCAGGGCACTGGAAGAGGAATTGCAAGGAGTATCCTGCAAGCCTGAAAAGTCCAGGTGTATATTTTTTTGAAGTTAATCTTTCTGTTAATGATGCTTCTTGGGTATTGGATACCGGTTGTGGCTCACATATTTGCAATGACTTGCTTTTAACGGCGGTTTTTGAACCGCCCTTATATCGACCGCCGTTAAATTTTACGGCGGTTTTTAAAAACCGCCGTAAAAAATCATAAATTAACGGCGGTTTTATTTGGGATTTTAACGGCGGTTTTTGAACCGCCGTAGTTAAGATACTTTCAACGGCGGTTTTTGAAAAATACCTTCTAGAAAGTCTG
>BMAC01000608.1:575573-623223 GCA_014905375.1 Phtheirospermum japonicum | reverse complement strand
TTTGCAGATAATGTCAAGAAGTAGGCAGTTGGACAGAAAGGAAACGGTCCTTAGAATGGGAATGGAGCAAGAGTTGCTGCATTAGCAATAGGGACTGTTTATTTATCTTTGGATAATGGTTTTAAATTATGTTTGAATAATTGTCTTTATGTTCCGGATATTATCAGAAACATTATCTCTGTACCTGTTTTGGACAGAGAGGGTTTTAGACTTGTTTTTCCAAAACTGACATTTTACGTCGGTTTTTGAAAATACCTTCTAGAAAGTATTAAGAAAATTAAAAAAAAATGAAAGCAAGTGCACCAATTTTTTGAGATTCATTATTTTTATATAACTTTTCAAAATGTTTATCACTCTACAATTAAATAATTCAAATTACAACCAACACAAGAAGTTATCACTTCAAATCTATCTATTGATGAATTTTAGTACTTAATAGGAGCGATAATGTCAAGTTGGGAACCAAGCTTCTCCTCGGAAACCTTCTCAACTTTAACTCTCTGTTTCGTCAACCTTCCCGCGGGCCTGACAGCCGAGGGGCAGCCTGCAAATACCATAATCCATACTCGGTTCTATTAACAGAAAACAAACCATGTAAAATAAAAGGACTACGAAATACACAAGAATCGGTTCAAATATTCTAAAGTGTTGAAAGAAAAGAAATACACAAGAATCGATTCTTGATTCGCCACCGTGAAGGAATTAACAAACAAAAAAGAAAAACAAAATAGGCCTTTTTCATTCATGACAAACAGATTAAAGCTACATTCTTTGACTTTCTGTAAAGCTTCATAGAGTGGCTTTTGGTTCTTCCTCTTCAAACTCTGCACATATTCCACAAATAGTGATACTTTAGCAGCTAACCAATTTCAGGAAAAGAAAAAAAAGAATAAAAAACAAATCTTTCTTGTTATAAAACATTGAGCTACTACTTCAAATAAAACAAAAGTTTTCCATTTTCTCCCATCATCGACTCGAATCAAAATAACAAAAATAAAAATGAAAAATGAAATTTAAATAATACAAAGATACAAAAAGAAATCTTGAATTGTGGTTCCAATCTACATTCAAAAGCAACGAACAGACACATAGATAAACAAACAGAAATGAGAGACCTTTCCGGCGTAAGAACTCTAGGAGAAGTGTGTAGAAGAAAATTACCATCTTATCCTTAGAAGCAGTAGAAAGAAGCTGCAACAAACGCAAACGAAGGAAGGGGTACAAGAGATGCCCGCTCAGATCTCCTCGTTTGGCCTTAAACTCGCAGCAAACATGACGCTCAGCCCATAGCCATTGGCAAATCCACCGAAAAACACCTGTTAACAGTCGCAGCAAACATGACGCTAAACCGAGCACTGATAGAGAACAAAAAGTACACACAAATTAAGCAAATAATTTTGATTGAATTATGCAAAATCAGTAAACTCTAAAAACTGTTTTTCTTCTTTTTCCTTTTTCTGTGGTTTCGTAAGCTAACAGTCACTTTTTTCAAGTAATTTGCAAAAACCCCTTAGCAAAAGATAGGAAAATTGTTAAGGCTAAAAGTGTATAAATGCTAAACAAAACAAAAACTTGCTGCTTGTCATTTCACATGTTTAAACAAAAGTAAAGTGTTAATTCAAAGAACACACATAACAAAAAGCGGGATGAAATATCTTTGCATTCTTTAGTCGCAACTTGCAAGATATTAATAGCTTCAACAAGAAACTCTTTAACACCACAGTGCAATTTCGCTAAAAGCCTTCCTCTATTACCATTTTCTTCTGCCTTCCTTCCAGTTACAGCCTATACAATCTCAAAAAATGAAGCAAAAGAATATTATTAAAAAAATAAAATAAAATTATTGGCTAAATTACATCAAATCATAAAATAATTTACACACACCTGGGCCTTCGCCAAGCAAACAAGAATCATAATAGAAGAAACACTATGCATAGCTTCTGGTGGCCTTTCTTTTATCAAATTTAGATTAATAAGAATTTCATGCGATAAATAATTATAAACTCCAGCTGCTTTTCGGAAAAGAGTGGCAGATTAAACCATATCTACGATGAAGAACAAGAAGTTAATAAAAACAAAATAAAAAAATACCAGTTGTGTAAAAGTTACGATTACTTGATGATAGAATTTCATGGGCCCGTTCACAAAGTAACGCACCGTAAAGAGAAAAAGGGACATTTTGAGCTCGAAATACAAATCGTCAACCTGATAGAACTTCGGGATGTGAATGTTAAACATTTCCAAGTGAATTGTTTCACCTTAGCATATATAGTAGAGCTGGTTTCGAATGGAAAAGACTGGATATAAGGTCACACTTCATTCGGGCATTCGGGCTGTGAATGTTAAACATTTCCAAGTGAATTGTTTCACCTTAGCATATATAGTAGAGTTGGTTTCGAATGGAAAAGACTGGATATAAGGTCACACTTCATTCGGGCATTTCCAATGGGAGGTATATTTGAGGTTTCGAGAAAAATATACCTTAGGTACAAGATTGGGTGGAGGTTTTGGGGTGAGGTATCATTAAAACGGATAGCCCATTTGCTATTTTTCATTAATTTCACCAAACATGCATCCAAAAATAACTATAAGTTAGCCAGAAATTAAAAAAAAAGAAGTTGATTATTCATAATTATTGAAATAATATATATAGGAGATATATATGTAATACCTTTTTGTTGTGACATTATTTGTTTTTTTCTTTCCCAAATGCAGATATAAACATCCCAAAATAGCAATGAACAAAATGGGAAATGTGAGATCCAGCATTATTGGACCTGTTAAGATTTTTCATGCAGAAATACAATCAAACAACACAAATATTTGAAACACTTCAAACAAACAACAACAACATAAAAAGAGTAAGAATTATAAAACAACCTTGTATTCCAAAGAAAGTTGAATTTGTAGCTGCAAGAATATGAAGCAGCCAGTCATTGTAATAAGTATCGGTCGGCATAATAATCCACATCATAATATTTCCAAGAAATACCAAAAGGGCCAGCAGTAAAATTGCTCCTCTGATAGCTGTAACAACTTATCAATCAAACACCCTCTCTTAATCAATTATCAGCTTCTATAGACAAATAAACCAACTTTTGATTCTCAATTACTCGACCCTTTCACATCAATAAATCACTTCCTACAAAAGCAGAAGTGTTTGTAAACACTCCCAACAAATAGACATCCATGTTAGAAATTGTTTGATTTAGCTATTTATACACATTCTATTTATTAGCATAGTCATTCTTTTTCCCCTCTTTTTGATGAATGACATCAACATAGACACAAAAAGTAGATAAATAGAGAGAAAAAACTGTGGAARCAAGAAACCCAATAAGAAATTACAACATAAACACTAAAATAGGTTCAGTTTGAACTAAACTTATACTTGAGGTGAAATATTGCACATAATTGAGATAAGGGCACGATTTATTGTCAAAAACACACATGCAAAGCAGAAAGTACAATCTCCACAATCTCATAAACTTGTTTAATCAATCAAATAAATCCAAGAACGGATCCATTGACTACTAGAACAACAAATAGCCATACAATTCATGGATTTTCAAATTCCCTTATTTCTCAAAACCACCAGAATTAAAAAAAAAAAGCAATAATAATATTAGCAAATAGCTGGGGGAAAGTTGAATTAAAAGACAGAATAAATATGATACTCATTACTCACCAAGAAAACATCACAAGAGTCATTATTGAAACCAATTGCAGAACATATAGTTCAAATATGGCAATACCTGGGCAAAGGCCAATAAAATGCTTAAGAGGTCCACAAATTTGAGGAGAAACAGTGGGGGGAAGGGGTAGGAGCACTCCAATAAACTCATAAGCYATTGATTYCAGATTTTMATGGGAAAAATAAAAAAGAAAATCAAATATGAACCAAACAAAAGTAAATTACAACAGGGTTACTCATGGATTCCACGTGAATTTCACTTGTGTCCAAGATATTTAAATTTGAAACGGTGTGGTGAGCTATTTTTTAGGAAAAAGGTGTACATATACACAGCATTAAGGACATGAAATATAAAACGCTATTGAAACGATAACAAGACAAACTTGTTGACAACAATGAAAAGCAATAAACTTCTGTTTAAGAAAAAAGAAATTATAGAAATACTTTAATCGGGGCTCATACCTACAGATGCACCCAATTTTAGTGCTTTGGCAGTCAATTCGTCACCGAGCACACGAATATCGATGTCTCTTCTGTCCATAGATAGGCTAAAACTCTTAATATTTAGGTTCGATTCTTCGTACCTTTGCATCGTCTTCTTCGCAGATTCGAGAAACATTTGCTCACACCCAACCCCCCAGCTGGCCCAACAACCTAAGAAATCTTTTATAAGAGAGATCAATTTTGAGAAAAGGATTTTTTTTTGGAAAAACTTAAAGAAAATTCTGCAGATTGCTAAGAACCGATTTAAGAATTCATCAAATATTGGCTTAATCGATGGAAGCCAACAAGTAACTATGAGTTGAGATTTGATGGGTACTCAATTTGCAGTACGAAAATTCAATTATTGTCAAAAAAATAAAATTCACCTTCAGAGGATGCCCCAAATTGCAGCGGAAGGAAGGACAAAATCCGACGCCTCTCTCACCACTGTTACTCTCTCTAGAACGAAAAAAAGAAGGAGGATAGATCCGAAGAATTGCAGGGTTTCAATTTCAGTCATCGCCGCTTTCAAATTTCGGAGGTGGAATTTTGGGATCTTTCAAAGTTCGGAGGTGCAAGTGGATAGGGCTAAGTGTACGTATGAAATTTGGGGTTAAAACAAAAGGATAGAACCCGTGTGCCAAATTAAAAAAAAAATTAATTTTACATTTTACGGCGGTTTTAATAAACCGCCGTGTATTAGTGCACCAAAAAAATGTGTGAGTATCTACGGCGGTTCTACTATAAACGCCGTAGAATGTTTGCGTCTTACGGCTGTTCACAATACCCGCCCTATAATGTTTAGTTGTTTACGTCGGTTGTATGGAAACCGCCGTTAAATGCAGGAGCTTTTACGGCGGTTTTCAGAAAAACCGTCGTAGAATGTAGGATTCTACGGCGGTTTTGTGAAAACCGCCGTTAAATGCAGGATTTAACGGCGGTTTCTTGAAAACCGCCGTAAAAAAGTATTTAACGGCGGTTTTTCAAAAACCGCCGTGGATGAACTGCCTTTGTATCTACTTTTGCAGTAGTGATTGTTGGATTAAATATTTAATTATATATTTGATTATGTAATTAAATCTAATAATGATTAGAAATCTCAATTAAAGGAATATATTAAATTATTCAATTGGATTGATTAATTTAAATTCATGGGATTAATTAATTAATTGAATTAATTAATTAGTTGGATTCAAAATCCAAGTCCATGTAATTTTCTAGTAGGCACTAATTGTAGAAGCCCACTAAAATTATTGAAGATTTCAAAATATATATATATATATATATATATATATATATATATATATATATATATATATATATATTTATATTTATATTAATTAGTTAATTAAGGTTAGACCTAATCTTAACCTAACTAATATAATATAAATATATATATATATATATAAGTTAGAAGAGGCAGCCGCATTCCTCCTATTTTCTCAACAAAACAACAAAACAAAAGTTTTGTACTTTTCGGCAAACAGGAAGCATCTTTCGAAAAGAAAAAAAAAGGGGGGGTTTGAGAAATCCTTTTGAAAAGGGATGCAGGGGCCAAAAAACTGTAGATGAAAAAAAATCAAAAGAGTTTTGAAATACTTTTTCGAAAAGGCTACTCACCCGAAAAACAAAATTAATACCTTTTATATTTTTATTTGAGTCTTCAATTTGTAGATGGAAATTAATTAATAATTCTTCATCCACAATAATTAATCTTCAATCAATTGTTAATTGTTAGATTAATAGTTTATTCCTTTAATCAATTTGAAAACGGAACGATTCTACTAGCGAAYAATTTTTCCGGTGTCGCAATCAAAAGGTGGACTCGATTAGAGGGGATACGCTTGGATCTCTACAGCGAGGAGTTTTGGTGTTAGCCACATAGCCGGGAATTGATTCCCTCTCAATCGTCGCTTGAAGAAATTAATCGAGAGGTATTAATTTATTTATTTTATAAGAATTAAAATTTGTATTCGATACATAATAATGAAAAATGACGATCGTTAAAATCGCTAACGAAATCTACGGGGTTTAGTATATATATTTGATATATATATTTGTTTTATTTAAATTAAAAATTTTAAAATCCGCTGCGTAAGCCCCGTACGATTAAAGCGAACCCAACATCATCATCATCGTTGTCTGGATTAACATTGTAGGAGAAAGCTACATTCTTCTCTCTTGAGTTGGAAACAAGGTGTTCCATCTCATATTGCTTAAGGTTTCCAACTAAGGTGTTGAATTCTATGTTATCAAAATCTTTAGATTCTTCTATGGCAACCACCTTCTTATTGTATTTTTTCGTAATAGATCTCAGCAATTTTCCTACAAGATGAGAGTAAGTTATTGATTCACCAAGCTCTCTACACTCGTTTGTGACGTCTGACAATCTCATGGCGTAGTCCATGATCGACTCCTTCTCATCCATTCTCATCGCTTCGAAAGTGGACATCAACATTCTCAGCCTTGATTTCTTCACGATCGCAGTTCCTTCACAGACGCTTTGGAGTGCGTCACAAGCATCCTTTGCTGAATTGTAATTCTTGATGACTCGGTAGTAACTTGCATCTACATAACTACACAAGGTATTGATGCATTTGGAATTCCAGTTTGCAGAAGCAGCTTCCTCAGGAGTCCAATCTACTTCCTTTTGGGGGAAGGTATCGCCTTCACCATCAGTAAATCGTGGCTTTTCCCATCCAAGAAGGACGATTTTCCGTACACGTTCGTCGATGCTTTTTAAGTGCCACCGCATTCTCTGTTTCCAGAGAGAGTAGTTTTCCTCATTGAGGATTGGGGGCCTTGGATTGCCTTGAGCATCCATAGCACCTAAAAATAAGGATCAGTACTTAAAAGGTTAAGTAACCCGCTCTAGATGCCAATTGTATAATTTGAAGGTCTATGGTTTTGAAAATAAGTCTCAATTTTATGATGTTGTTAACAATGTTAAACAACACTGACTAACAACATCAATCAGAGTAAAATTAAAAATATGCAGCGGAAATAAAATTTAAAAACACGATAAAATAAATTCAGTTCAAAAGTAAAAGTACTTGTGAACTTGGGTGTACAAACCCGAAAACTATATTACTTTCTTGTTTTTCGATCAGTACATCTCCGTTGGTCACGCAACTTCGAATAACTTGTCGATCTCGAACAATGGCTCCAAGTAGTCTTCGTGTTCTTTTCTTGCTCGTGCATCTTGCGTCGTGCTCTGCTTCGGAAATCCGTGCATCAAGAATGTATGCCAAGCTTTAGTCTTCTCTTGTCTTAAATAGACAATCCTAAAACTCTAAACTTGGTAAATAAGCATACTAAAATTTAGACACAATCTAGGAAAATAAAGTCCTATAAATAAACTAGGAAACACAATCTAGAGTTCCTAATTACTTTTGTGCCTAAGAAAGGCAAATAAAAAAATAGGAATTATTGCCAAGAATAAACTTCTCAACATAATTTTTTAAAATAATGTATTTTGTTACTCTCTCAGTAATCATGCAAAACAATACAAGTATGAAACCAGCATCGAGTGGAATGAACACTGTGGCATCAACTATAATAGAGTCGTAAAAAGATCAACTAATTGTTTTTTAGTTGTTGGTGATATTGATCCACAAAGTGGTAGCACAAGAATTGCAGTAAAAAAGTTCTGCTAATTTGAAATGTATCAACAAGTTGTATTCTTCGTACGTTGCTCTACACTATCCATTACTATTTTCACGTGGTGAAGACAACCACAGGGAAGACATATCTTTTTCTGAACCTCAAAAAATTAAACGCAACGGTAAACAATATGTGAGTCAGATGGAGTTCTTTTCTCACCGATCTCATGAAAGAGACACGAAGGTACTCACTATTCTGTATAGTTGATGACTCACACAACAATTCATAATTGATGTATATACGATTATTGAATCTTCAAAATTGTGGTACGTCAGAACTCATCAAAAAATTATGAAGTGATATTTGTAATGGAATTGTTGATGTAGTGTTATGAGGTGAAACAGATGGCTCAAGTGTTGATACTCATATTGTCTTGCCCAACATTTCCTAGTGGTTCTCCAGACGGTCGTTTCACGTAATTTTTATTTATTACTGAATTGTGTAGCTCATTTAAGTGTTAAATTGTGTAACCAATTTAGATCTATCAAGTATTTATTCAACTATGTCAATAAATGTAACTATGATTCACTATAACATTCTATCAGAAAAAATGAGGGGATGTAGAGGATAAGAATATTAATGAGATCAACATATATTATGATTGTCATTACATTTCTCCATGCGAAGCGACGTGAAGAATATTAGTTTATGAAATTCAGAATAAAATTTTGCCTATCATGTGTTTGAGTTTTCATCTTCCAGAATAGCATAATATATTGTATAATGATAATGATTAGTTGAACGCAATGAAACGCAAGTGAAAAACACCATAATATGTTTTAGGTTGGTTCGAGGCAAATAAGAAAAATCTTGAAGTACGGAGCTTGCCTTATGTTGAGTTTCCTAAAAACGTTTTTTAGTAATCAAAAACAAAGTAATTGACACCTAGGAAACTATATTTGTTTTCATTACTAAGAACTTACAATATTTCGCCAAAATTGATAAAGTCATGGATGCAGTACATTTAACCAAGGGTGGTGTATTTCTCATATATGACGCTTTCTACAACTGTTAAATATAATAATGGAATTGTTCTTATATATCTAATGACATAACTTCTCTTCTTCTTTCGAAAGGAGTAACTGTGTATTCTAGATTAAGGGTTACTTTTAATATCCACCAAGATCTTGATAACTACTGGTACTCCACTTGCAAAATTAATGGTGGATGCGCATCTCATTATTTGTGACGAAGTTCCAATGATGCATAGCCAGTATTTTGAAACTCTGGACAAAATATTAAAAGACATGATTGATCACAAAATAATTCTAATACGCAGCTTCCATTTGGTAACAAAATAATAATTCTTGGTGGAAATTTTCATCAAATTTTGCCAGTTGTTCCAAAATGTATTAGACCAGACATAGTTCACACAGTGATCAAATCTTCGCATTTAATAACTCATTACCTAGTTTTGAAGTAGACCAAGAATGTGGTGCTGCAAAATCACAATTCAGATCCCAGATGTGTTAAGTTAAAGAAATTCGTCAACTCGATAAATAGTATATGAGACGTAATAATTGAAGGACCGAATGATGGTATCATTCAAATTGAAATTTAGGTTATCTATTATTGAAAGATGATGGTGACCATGTTCCTTCAATTGTGGTGAGGACATATCCACAATTTGGAAAAATTACTGAATGCTTCGCTTATTTGTAGGACATTCAGTAGTTTTTCCAAATTGTGGATATGTCCTCGCCACAATTGAAGGAACATGGTCACCATCTTCGCTTATTTGTAGGACATACACTCACCATAGTTTCTAAATACCATTAAATGTTATGGATTGCCAAACTATGATTTAAAACTTGTTGATAGTTGATATCGTCCCAAAGACCAAAAGGAAAGAACTGGAGAATACCAAGCAAGGTCAATTCTCAACAAGATTGGCAAGCTGAACCGATCCTACCCGAATACCAAACAAGGTTGGATTAGTCTAGAAAAAGCCGACCTAGAGAATCCACCCAGTACATGCTCCAACGACACGTGCATGGCGTGCATAGTTATTAATCTGTCGAGCTGAATTGCCGACCTGGGGAGATGCGAACCTGAGGAGATGCCGACCATGATGGTTTTGGAGGACCAGGACACGCCCCGATGCCACATGCAGCTATTCAGAAGATGCAGATGACTTGAAGCACTCAGAGGGTCAATATACATAGATGGTGTCTTCGTCGGTGGCTGATAAAGAGGCGGCAAAGAAGGAGGGAATTCATAAGGGTCAAAGGACTTTATCTTGACCAAGGTGGGCCAGAATTTTTTGGAGTATCTTACCGGGAGTAGTTCTTGGAAATATAACACAACCCAAGGGCCTTTATATTGCACCTCCTCTTTAGTGTAACATAATACTTCAATTAGGCTCTCAATAAGGCAAATGAATAAAGGCTAGCTTGCATATGAGCTCGACCTCCCTCTAGACATAAATGAGCCCATAGATGGGTTGGATATTCAAGAGATCCAGTGAATTGGACGAAAGTTCAAGTGAAAACAAGGTTGTTGATGATACTTTGAAGGCTTATATGACTTGTTCTTAGCTTATTTATTCCATCTTGATTAGAATATTTATCATGGGGCCTCGGATTCTTATGCTCCATTTTCTTCTTTGATTAATGGGCTTCTCCTTCAAATTCATATCTTTATTTTATAATTACTTTCATAAGCTCACATTGTTCATCCTGCTTAATCAACATTCATCAAACAAAAGGGGTACAAAAATTAATTATTCTGTAAACACAACTTGGTCAACCAAAACTTGGTAAACCTTATGCAACCCTAATCTTCTGTGATGTATATTTCAAGTCCTTCTATTAACATCATTTCATAAATCACTTATTTCAAATCGAATCAAGACTTGTATTAGGCATCAAGGATAAGCATAATCATGCACAACTCATCGTATCTATAGATCAGACAGCCTAAGCACAACTATAGGTCTTCAAACATCACACAATAGTCAAATATGTGGGGGCAAGTCTAACCCATATCACAAACACGTAGAATGAATAAATACCAATGGCAATAATATATACATGTATCTCAGTTTCATCAAATAAATTAGTATTTCCGAGATTATTGTGTAATCTATCTCATAATATATTGCATGTAAGCAATTTTAGCTCCCGCACTCTTATTAATGAGTTCATCAACAAATATATCGGGAGTGCAGATTTGGTCAATCTTTTCTTTGGGGATGCGTTTGATGATGCTGCCACAAATGCAGTCCCTGATTATACTGAAGATGCGATCACATCTGCACCCGCATCTGTTGCAGACTACGATTTAGGTATTGCCTTCACTAACACCTTTTATACCGCAGCTGCTCATGAATGCTACAAGATGTTTGCTGGCTGATCTATGATAAAGGAGAAGCGTCATCATATGCCGACATTCCGAACTTACAACTTTAATAAGTTTTTTTTGGATAGATAACTCATGCACACCATTGGAGATATTATGCCCTTCGAGTGGGCCTTGGATTATGAGTTTAACTCCAACTTGAGTGTGGACTTGAGTGATCCTGCTTCTCCAAAAAATGGTCATGTGTATGTGCGAGGGGGAATTTTTAACTTCACTCCAGCCGTGATCAATACCCTATTTGAGACTTCGGATGTGGATAAAAATCACGAGGGGATAATTTTACTTGAATGATCAAATTATTAACAAGTGACCATACCTCCGAATGGTCTACGCAGTTCCCTTCCTCTTGGATGAATTCTTTTTTTGGATTTTTGCACAAAGTGTGCTACAACAACTAGACGCCAATAAATAACAACTCCAGAGTTACCGAGTTTCATGCCCGCGCATTCTCTACTAACTTGGAACTCAAATTCCATTCAACTTTGACATCTATGTCCTTGATGCTATCATATTTTTTGCCACATCCTCTTCAAAGAAGTGGTCCCTACTTTTTCCTAGTCTGGTCTTCAGAGTGCTCGTGACTTAAGGTCTGGTTCCCCGAGTTCCACACTCAGACGTCTAAACATGTTTATAGTTGCCCTCCGCTTATCCATGCCAAGAACCAGCTTATCAATATTTCGATGATAAAAATTCGAATTATGATCATAACACTCCTTCTCCTTCAACTAATTATGCTCCTACTTTTAGTCTTATTCCTGATGTCGCCCCAAATGTCATCCCGAATGCTACTTCGAATGTTGATCAAATCTCCATTGGCATTCATGATTCTAAGGAGTCTTCTTTGAGCCTAATGATTCTAGTTCCGCGTTCACGTTTACTGAATCAACTGTAGTATAATAATGCTGCTATGACTCATTTTATACTCTTCGACCCAACTTCTCGTCTTGCTTTCCGATTCTCTTCTTTTTGGCCAAAAAAGGAGAGATGTGGCTGAAGATTCTGGTGCTCCAGCTTCTTATTTGGATGCTTCTATTCAGGAGAATGTGTCGAGCTCATGGGGATCTTTTAATTCGGGGAGATGATCAATATGCGGATGCTGCTATTGATATTGTTGAGGATCTGGTTCGTCTTCGAGCTTTATGTTTCCTAATGTTCTTTTTGATAAAGATGATGATAAAATGGAGTTTGACTTTGAAGCTATTATGTTGCCGAAACGAAGTGATCCCACTTTGGAGCTCGATGATCTCTTTCCATAATAGATATTTATATTCTTTTTTTGATAAACTATGTTTTGATGTTCTTTATTTTACATATTATGTATTTTTTGTGAAATAATAATGACCTTTTACATTAATTTATTAAGGCTTATTTCCATTTTCTTTTGCAAATGTTATTTTTGGATGTCATAACATTCTTCATAATTGTTCTATGTTTAATTGCATCAATTTAGGAGGAGTATTTTTGGTAATTATACAAGTTTCGTACTTGGTATTTCATCATGTGAGTTTTGGCCAATAAAGACAAAAATAGGCAGATTGTTGAGTCACGTATTTTCTTAAAATACGTGATTTAATAATTACTGATATATTTATCTTTATTAATATTTGCCTATTTTGCCAAGTTTAAATTGTTTAAGAAAGACTTGATATTTATCATGTTTGATAATTATTATGTATATTATTTAGGCTTAAATTAGGGTGTAAAATCTATATTGAGGTATATATTAATTAGGAGTCTAAGATTTTATCTTATTTTCTTTATAATAATATTTATCTACAGTATATTATGTATAATTATTTCCTTGGAGTAGTAGTCGATTTTTAGGCTAGTAAATATTATTAGGACTCTAGAGATTTGATCTTATTTCCTTACTAATGATATTTACTTTCTATTATATATATATTATATATATATATATATATATATATATATAGAGAGAGAGAGAGAGAGAGGTGTGGAGTTCCAATGAGAACCATATCATTATTTGCAAACCTGCGAACTATTGTTTTTATTATATACCAATGGTGCTTTTAGTATACAATCACAGTACTTTATTAATATATCATTTATATACCCCAGCAATACTTTTATTATATAATCCTAATACTTTTAATCGAATAAGAAGAAATGCAAAAATTTGATCCATCCATTTAATTCGATATAAGGCCCATAATTAACCTTTAGGTCATAAATAAGGACATGATTCTTATTTGAACTTAATCATACACACACACACACACACACACACACACACACACACATATATATATATATATATATATTATATATATATATATATATATATATATATATATATATATATTCCTTATTTTGTAAGTCTCTTATACAAGTAAGATGTGCCTATATAAAGTTAAGGGGTTGCTCACAAATATTTGGCGTTTTCAGAGAGAGAAATCAAAGCAAAAACGTATGAGAGAACATTTATTCTTACTGCAGATTCTCGTATTTAGTGGATGCGACTGCTAATACTTTCAGCATACTCAATAGCATCCTGCAGTTGGAATTGCTTTCTTGCATTGTTTTTACAGTTTTCATTTGTAAAATTTGTAGGTCTATGGTTTTGAGAATAAGTCTCAGTTTTATGATGTTTTTATTCAATGTTAACCAACACTGACTACCAACATCAACCAGAGTTAAAATACAAATATGCAGTGGAAATAAAAACTTAAGAACACAGCAAATTAAATTCAGTTCATAAGTAAAAGTACTTGTGAACTTGGGTATACAAACCCGAAAACTATATTACTTTCTTATTCACGATTAATTACAAAAATATGAAGTAATATATGAAAAATAAAATATCAAAAACTTGATACTAAATACTTGTTGCCGTGATGGCAAGATCTTCTCCGTTGGTTACGCAACTTCGAAGAACTTGATAATCTCGAACAAAGGCTCGAAGTAGTCTTCACGTCTTCTTCCTTGTTATGCGTCTTTTGTTGCATCTTCACTCTCGAAAATCCGTGCGTCCAAAAGTACTTGCAAGCTTTAGGATTCTCTTGTCTTAAATAAACAATCCTATAATCCTAAACTTGGTAAACAGGTAAAAAAATCCTAAACACAATCTAGGAAACTAAATAAAGTCTTGTACATAAACTAGGAAACAAATAAAGTCCTAAATCTAGTTTCCTAACTTATTTTGTGCCCAAGAAAGGCAAATAACAAAATAGGAATTATTGCCAAGAATTAATTCCTCAACAATCTCCCCCTTTTGCCTTTCTAGACAAAATACTACGACGCAAACACACAAAACTACTAACTCCCCCTAATTTAGTAAACTCCCCCTAAATTAAACACCCAATGTTGTTAAACCATTAACCCAACAACGCAAATCAACATTGTTCAGAAAATCACTTAACAAAATAAAACAGATCAAAAAGGAACTTATTGACTTCGGACCCTCTTCGAACGTCGATGGGATGTCGAAGTTCCTTCACCCCTATCCTTGCGCTTCTTCTTCTACATCTTCTTCAAGCCTTATTGCGAGAACGAACCTCTTCCGACATTTCTCTTGAGCAAGACTCGCTAAGGCCTCGGCAGCATCAACATCATCTCCACCATCATCATCCTTATCCGCATCGGCATCATCATCTTCTCCCCCTTTTTGACCAGAAGGCGAAAGGGCCTCCACGAGAGAGCGATGAAGGGTCTGCAACTGGGTCATCTGAGTATCAATCTAAGCCACATGCGCACGGACAACCTGCACAGACATACGGACCATGTTGGACCAATGTTGGTATCGCCTGTCCTAACATCCCTATCAACATCGGCTCGGAAAGGCGCCTACCAAGGTAGATCAATAACTCGGGCACCTGTAATGTGTTGACCCCTCAAGGCAATCCATTCAGCCTCACCCATGAGAACATCATCAGGAAGAAGTGTCAAACCCTGATTTTCCAACAGGCTAAAAATCAACGACGGAAAGCAGAGCGAAGCCGCGGACTTTGTGATGGCGAACCTGGTGACAATATCAAAGACATGCTGTCTAAAGATGAACTTGATTCCCCTTCCAAGCCTAAACAAAAACTGAGCCTAGGGCCGCGTAACACAGGTCATGTTCTTTGAGGGAACCCAGTTACATATAGCAACCTTATGCAAAATAGAATACAAAGAAGAAATACGAGTACTAGGCAGCTGTTCAAACCACGCATGAACCATCCCACCAGACAAAAAAGATATAACCTCATTAATATCATCCACATTCGAGTCACCCCGATATGGCTCAGTGCCAAACAATTCATCAATCAGATCAGGGGTAAAAGAAAACACCTTGCCACGCACATACACTTTGCCATAATTCACAGAATCCAAATCAACCATAGATGGCAACAGATTGGCATATAATTCTACCACTATATCACATACAAAGGGCATGGCAGTCGAGACTGCGGAATACATATCTTTATACTGAAGATAGGCAACCAAGTTTTGCCTCTCAAACAGCTCAACAGGGAATTAGTGCTCAACGATCATGTGATGGGACTGGTATGTATAAAACAACTCTGCAGCCTCGACAGTCAGAAACTTCTCCGAAAATGGCACCATATCCTCAAGCTCAAGCATCTGAGGATGAGTGCCCGTAGAGGACTGGGAGTGAGAAGAGGCATCTGAAGAAGGCGGCGTGGGAGCACGAGAAGCAGTCGGAACAGAGGCAGTGCTGGAGGACGAAACAGAGAGGGAATGATGTGATGTTGGTATGGGGGAACCAACATGAGGAGCAACATCGTCCTCCTTAGCAACCTTCTTTTTCTTCTTGTCCTTCTTGCAGGCAGTAAGAATATCACGGAGAGGCACATCAAAAGAGGAGTCAGGAGAGTACTCATCAAGCTCAGAATCAAACTCGGGTTGATCTTTACTAACTGGAGACGGAGGAGGAACATCGACAGGCGGTCTGGAGGAGATGGTGACTTCCCCGGTGATAAAATCTAAAATTATATACGGAGGTGAGGAATACTCAGTCGCAGTGGAACCTGGAGAAACCTTGACTTTCACCGGGCCAGATCTCTTGTCGGCCAACCTCACAAGCTGCTTCCGGCGAGGCGTCTTCTTCGCCGATAGACTAGAAGCTGAAGGAAACGGAGGCACCGATCCTTCCGCCGGAGCAGGGACGTAATCATCATCGTCAGGATCCCACATCACCGTGATATCCTCTGCAAGATTCATGTGCTCAATTGGCACATTGCGGCGTGGCCCCGCATTGCTTTTCGGTACTGCGGGCAGCACAATGCCAGGAGGAATCTTGCGCAACCGCCAGGACCTTAAGGTAGGGTTCCCTACTCTTCCAAACGTCTCAGTGACAAACGCCAAATTAGGGGGATTATCAACATCTATCTCGTTCCCTGACTGACCTGGGCACACTTGCGCTTCGGGGACAGCATCAATCGGTGACGAAACTGGCACAACAGCGTGAGAGACGTGCGCCGGTGAGGGTGGTGTTGATGTTGATACCGGTGGTGGGTTGGAAGAGGAACCACCACCAATTCCTTCGCGGATGTCCAGCCCACCAACTCTTGGATAGGGCGCAGGAACCTGATCGCCAGAGCGGCGAAACTCCACCGGAAACTCTGGAACAGATGAGGGCGGCGGCGAGTTCGACATCCTATAAATTCTCAGAAACACAAGAGCAACAAGAAATAGAGATAATTGGATAAAAGCAAGAGAGCTGGAGAGTCTAATCGAAGAAGGGTAATTGGGAAGTGATCAAACGTTAAAAATATTCTGGTATTTATCCTTACAAAAAAAAAAAGATCGTTGCCTAAGGAGAGAGAAGAAGAGAAATAAAAAAAAGGAATAAGCCCTAATTTAACCTACTAGCGGATTATCGAGCCTAATACTGATTTTATTTCCTTTAAAAAGAAATACCACTCCCCCTTAAAATAGGATACATGATCAAGCCCACTATACCATTATCTCTTCTTTGCTTTTAAAAAAAATTGCACAACTCTTAAAACAAAATCGGCTGAAATAAAAAGTTGGATTAATTGAACCATCAGCCCAGTAGTATCTATCTTGTGCAATATAAATTTTCACGCTCCAAATCAAGCTCGTTATTACCTGTCCAGACATCCGAGTATAACTCCACTGAAACACTTAGTTAGCTAGATTCAAAACACAATTAAGAGAAGTCAAGGTAGACAAAAACACAAGCAACAGAACGTACAACAAGATGGCATCTTCACAAAGTATGTATGTCCTACGGGATGCCTAAAATTCATGACATAAAAGAATATACAAAAACATATTATGATTTCAGTGACTTGATCCAATGTTGCTTTTATTACTGATAACATTATGAACCAACATTGCCTTAGGTGAAGTCAATGGAAACTTACCCCTTAACCCAAGTTAATGACTATGTCAAAATCTCTCAAGAAGGTGAAATTAAAGATTGGATCAATTTGTATCCAGATTTTCTTCATCCTTGAAGGGATTTGAATCTTTTAATCTTCATCAATTTCTGTTTAACACCTATTATTTTTGGACCTGGGAGAAAACCAATTTCTGCGGGCAAGTCTCACAATCACCTAATTGAAGAGGTTGATCCTTTTTTCCATCACTTTTATTGCAACACAAGACCTTATCGCACTTTCAATCAGACTCAATGCATTTGGATTATGTATGAAAAGAAAGATAAAAATGCATTCAAAATTATACAGATGTTGTGACTGGTGTTGATATGAGGTGTCACAACATCACAAACCAACATTGGTTTAGACAATGCACATACCGAGATCTCTTCTCAAATGAGAGAAGGTCTCAAAATTTAATGCCTTTGTGAAGATGTCAGCAAGCTGATTATCTGTTCCAATATGCTTAAGGCTAACAATTTTCCTCTCAACTAAGTCTCGAATAAAGTGGTACCTTATGTCAATGTGTTTGATTCGAGAATGTTGGACTGGATTTTTCGAGATGTCAATGGCACTGGAATTGTCACACAGCACAGTCAAGATACTACTGTGCAGACCATAGTCTTCTATCATTTAGTTCATCTACAATAATTGTGTGCACGCACTTCCAGCCAAGAAAAATCAGCCCCATGTAGTACTCTTTCAATCTACCACATCTCCAGCCCAGTCCGAATCAGTATACCCTACAAGTTAAGTACCAGTATCTTTTGTATACCACACACCTAGTTCAGTTGTACCAGCAATGTACCTAATAATTCTTTTAACGGCTTTCAAGTGTAACTCTTTTGGATTAGATTGGTATCTAACACACAAACACACACTATACATAATATCATGTCTACTTACTGTCAAATACAATAGACTCCCTATCATGCTTCTGTACATAGTGTTATCAACACCCTTACCAACATCGTCTCTCGACAGCTTCAAAGTTTTACCCAGTGGGGTTTTCTTATGAGTTTCACTTTCTAGCCCAAACTTTTTGACTAAGTTCTTAGCATATTTATTCTGGGAAAGGAAAATACCGTCATCAAGATGTTTGATTTGAAGACCAAGAAAGCACAAGAGATTAGCTTCCATGCTCATCTCGAATGTGTCGGACATTTGAGTGATAAACACCTTAACCATTCTCTCATTAGTGGATCCAAAAATTATATCATCCACATAAATCTGGACGATTAAGATGTGCTTATTGGGTTTAAGAAGGAATAAATTTTTGTCAACTTCCCCTCGTCTAAAGTTCAAATAAAGCAAATGTTGAGTTAGCCTTTCATACCAAGCTCTAGGAGCTTGTTTTAAACCATAAAGAGTCTTTTTTAATCTTAAAACAAAACTCGGTTATTGAGGATCTACAAATCCTTCAGGTTTCTCAACATACACTTCTTTACTTAAGAATCCATTTAAAAACGCACTCGTAATGTCCATTTGATGCAATGATATCTTCATATAACAAGCAACAGCAAGTAAAAGTCATACCGACTCAATGCGGGCAACAGGGGCAAATGTTTCATCAAAATCGATTCCTTCAATTTGAGTATACCCTTGTGCAACCAGTCGAGCTTTGTTCCTTACAATGTTGCATGCCTCATCAGTCTTGTTCTTGAATATCCACTTGGTTCCTGTCACGTGGGGATTTTTTGGACGAGGAACTAAATCCCAAACATCGTTTTTGGCGAATTGGTCCAGCTCTTCTTGCATTGATTTTATCCAAAACTCATCCTTGAGTGCATCCTCCACACGCCTGGGCTCTGTTTTAGAAAGGTACAAAGATTCACGAATCTTAGAACAGTTAGTAGACAGACAGACGTACCTGACCATTTCGTTGAAATTTATCTGTCGCCTTCTTGTACTCCTTTCATCTAAATCTCCAATCATTTGGCCCACGGGATGGTTTCTCTGAATTTGGGATGGGATGTCCCTTTGATAGAGGTCAATTGATTCAGATGGATCTTCATCTTCTGATTTAGAATCTGATTCTGCGCCGTCTTGAGCTGATGTTGAGTTCTCAGTACCAACATTGGTACCAACATCAATCAACTCTCTACTTTCAGCACCTGCATCTCTGTTTTCAGTACTTGCACTATCATCTACAGGAAGAGTGATATTATCTTGAGGACTTTGATCATAAATTAGATCATTATCCTCGGTTGGTTTAACTCCACTCGTTAGATTATCGAACTTGACATTTACAGACTCAAACATGCTTCGAGTTCTAAGGTTAAACAACCTATATGCATGATTATTTTGGAATTAACCCATGAAGATGCACCTATCACTTTTTGAGTCCAGTTTAGCTAATTGATTTCTATCGTTGAGCACATAGCAAATACATCCAAACATATAAAAATAGCTCAAGTTCAGTTTTTTACCCAACAACAATTCATAGGGAGTTGCACATGACCCTGGTCTAAAGTAAGCTCTATTTATGATATGACATGCAGTATTCATTGCTTTAGCCCAAAAACGTTTTGCTATGCCATTCGAAATGAGAATAGTTTTAGTCATCTCAACAAGAGTCCTATTTTTACGTTCAGCTATGCCATTTTGTTGGGGAGTAATAGGTGAAGAAAATTCGTGATTTATGCCCTCCAAAGTGCAGTATTTTAATAAAGATGCATTTTCAAACTCTTTACCGTGATCAGTTCTAATCCTACCAATATTCACATCAAATCTTACACACAGCCTTTTTGCAAGTTTTTTGAAAGCTTCAAAAGCTTCAGATTTTTCTTTTAGAAATTCTACCCAAGTGAACCTAGAGAAATCATCTACAATAACTAAAACGTACCTCTTTCCACCAAGGCTCTCGACTTCAAGTGGTCCCATGAGATCCATATGAAGGAGTTCGAAGCAAGAAGATGTAGTGAGGCTTTGCTGAACTGGATGTGGCACCCTTACCTGCTTTTCTTTCTGGCATGCCTCGCACACAGGGATGATCTTTATGTTGAGCTTAGGCAGCCTATTCATAGCTTCTTCTTTGGCCAACCTGTCCATCATCTTGTAGTTGACATGCCCAAGCTTTTGATGCCACACCTCAACATCACTTAATTGAGACAACTTGCAAAAGGCATCACTTTGGATTTGGTAGCAGTTATCTGAAGTCCTTTGTCCAGTGAGTATACACGGTCCATTCTCCTCATAGACTTCACACTTTTCACGGTTGAATTTGACACTAAAACCTCCATCGCATATTTGACTTATGTTTATCAAACTTGCAGTAAGTCCTTCTATCAGCAGCACATTTTCCAAGGTTACAATGCCAGGAACATGGAGAGTTCCTTGACCAACTATTTAGCCATTTGCCCCTCCACCATACTTTACCTTTCCACTTCTAAATCTAACAATGTTGGAAAGTAGTTCCTGTGACCCAGTCATATGCTTCGAGCATCCACTATCGAAATACCAGGCTCCTGCAACGTGGGACTTCAGGGAGGTATGGATCATATTGCACTCGATGGTATTTTTATTGACCCACACTTGTTTGAACCTGGTGTTGGTATTGATGTTGGTAACATGGGGACCAACATAGGATTTGGTAGTCACACTTGTTCTCTGAAAGTGTCTTCTCTCGCCAATAATCTTCCAACAAAAAGGTCGAATGTGACCTGGCTCATCACAATGAAGGCACACGAGCTGTCTCCTTCTCTTCTTGTGCCGTTTGGTAGATTTTTGTTCTTGGCTTGAGCAATGTGTTGGCTGAATCGATTTAAAGCTAATTCCATGCTTTGAGGTTTCTGGGAAGCTTGTCTCCAGGATTTCGTCGAGTTTTACCTTGCCTTTGTTCAGATTCGTGATAGTTCCTTGAACCTTTATCAACTCGGTTCTCACCTTTTCTATCTCAGCATCCTTCTTGGTGAGCGACGTTTCCAAGAGAACAATTATATCGAGTTGATCATCCTTCTCCTTGGTTAGTTTTTCCACTTCTTTCATGAGATCCTTGACCTTGAGTACCTGTTTTCCCCAGCTCACAAACAGTTGCTTGTGCTCAGTACTTAACTGCTCGTATTCCTCATGATAATCCGTAGTCTCTGCAATCAGGCACACGATGTTGGTTTCAAGGATACCAACATGGACGTCATCGTCCCACACAACATCGGAGAACAAGGATGGAACAGGTTCGGTTGACTCGAATCATTGACATCCTCAGTAAAGTCTGTAGCAACCATGCTCTTCTTCCTAAGAGTGTTAGGACACTCATTCTTATTGTGTCCCCACCCTTACATTCATGGCATTGCACCTCACTGAGTGGTTTCGAGGGACTAGATGTATTGGGAATTGACGATGTGGACTGAGATCTAGGAAGAGCTCATCCAGTAAACTTTGGAGTAGACGCCTGTAGCCTAGACTTTGTGCTTGATCCTCCAATGGTGTTCTTCTTCTTCAAGAAATTATTGAAACGTTGGGTCACAAAGGACAATTCGTCCTCCTCAAGCGTAGTGGATTCTATCTTTTTCAGAATCCCATTTAAATCAAACTCCTCATCATATTCATCATTGTCTAGGTTTGCATCGGAGGAGAGGGCCACATTCTTCTCTTTTAAGTTGGAACCAAGGTGTTCCATCTCATATTGCTTGAGATTTCCGACTAAGGTGTTGAACTCTATATCATCAACATCTTTGGATTCTTCTATGACAACCACCTTCATATTATATTTCTTTGTGATGGATCTGAGTAGTTTTCCCTCAAGACGTGCGTTCGTTATTGACTCTCCAAGCTCTCTACACTCGCTTGCAACATCAGATAGTCTCATGGCGTAGTCCATGATAGACTCCTTTTCGTCCATTCTCATTGTCTCGAAGGTGGACATCAGCATTCCGAGCCTTGATCTCATTACGCTCTGGGTCCCTTCACACACCCTTTGGAGTGCGTCCCATGCGTCCTTTGCTGAGTGGCGATTCTTGATGACTCTGTAATAACTTGCATCTACATATCCACACAAGGTGTTTATGCATTTGGAATTCCAGTTTACCGTAGCTATTTCGTCAGCAGTCCAATCTTCCTCTTTCTTGTCGATGGTATCACCCTCACCATCAGTGACACGTGGCTTTTCCCATCCAATTAGAACGGTTCTCCATGCACGTTTGTCAATGCTCTTTAAGTGCCACCGCATCCTTTGTTTCCAGAGAGAATAGTTATCCCCATTGAGGATCGGAGGCTTTGGGTTGCCTTAGCATCCATAGCACCTAAAAATAAGGATCAGTACTTAAAAGATTAAGTAACCCGCTCTAGATGCCAATTGTGAAATTTGTAGGTCTATGGTTTTGAAAATAAGTCTCAGTTTTATGATGTTGTTATTCAATGTTAACCAACACTGACTACCAACATCAACCAGAGTTAAAATACAAATATGCAGCGGAAATAAAAACTTAAGAACACATCAAATTAAATTCAGTTCACAAGTAAAAGTACTTGTGAACTTGGGTGTACAAACCCAAAAACTATATTATTTTCTTGTTCACGATTAATCATAAAAATATGAAGTAATATATGAAAACTAAAATATCAAAAACTTGATACTAAATACTTGTTGCCGTGATGGCAAGATCTTCTCCGTTGGTTACGCAACTTCGAAGAACTTGATAATATCGAACAATGGCTCCAAGTAGTCTTCACGTCTTCTTCCTTGCTGTGCGTCTTGCGTTGCGTCTTCACTCTCAAATATCCGTGCGTCCAAAAGTACTTGCAAGTTTTATGATTCTCTTATCTTAAATAAACAATCCTATAATCCTAAACTTGGTAAACAAGTAAAACAAATCCTAAACACAATTTAGGAAACTAAATAAAGTCTTGTACATAAACTAGGAAACAAATAAAGTCCTAAATCTAGTTTCCTAACTTATTTTGTACAAATAACAAAATAGTAATTATTGTCAAGAATTAATTCCTCAACATCATTAAGATTCAATCTTATTATTGTGAATGTTAGTTTTTGAAGAGTTATATAGACTTAAACCATATATACTCTTAATGAGTTTTAGTTTAACTTTACTTAGTAGATTACGGCTTTTATAATCATTAAAACGCAAGTTTTGAATATTAAGAACTTTTACCCTGTTGGCTCGACTATAAGAATAAATTATTCTTATTGTCAAAAATCTTATACCTGTGTTTTTTATTTTTCGTTACTATTTATTTTATACTTTTCACAAAACACAAATTTTATTTTGATTAAAATTGTGAATCGAGATCTACAATTCTTTCATAAATGAATAAGGAAAGGATACCTTCATTTGTGTTTTCTAATACTATATTATCAACTAAAAAGTATATATGTCATTTGGGTATTATTGCATCATGCTTAAGCTTGAACATATGATTGGCGTGACGTATTAATACGTATGAGTGGCAGATTGATGCAATTATATGTCTGAACATGGTAATTGATGAGTATTTCTATTACTAAGTTAGAGAAACACTTTACTGTATAGAGTTGAAAAACACACCTATTTACGAATGTCCCCTTATTATTGGGGAGCAAGTCTTCTGTGTGACGGCCACATGGATCCCTTTTTCATGTGACGGGGTTTAAACCCGCCCCATATTTGGATCCGCCCTACCTAAACGGATCCTATATAATATGAAGAAAAAAAAACTGCAGTATCAGACACTTCTTCTCTCCCTCGTTGAGACTTCAACCCTAGAACCCAAAAACCAGTTACAAACCTAGCCCAATCTCCGCAATGGTTAAATCTCATTGTTGGCTTTGCCACCACCACATTTCGTCGTCTAGCCCAGTTCATCCTGTTGTGCCATCTTTCGTTGGAGTAATTTTGATAAATTGAGTTCTCTTTCTATTTTTAATGTTTTTCTTTATTTCATTTTTCAGATTTATCAATTGATTGGGTTTGATGTTTTATGAGTTATTTTTTCATGAATTCTCGAATTAGTTGGGATGGAGATGGCGGAGGTGGAGTTGGAGCCAAGATGGCTGAGATATTGAGGTGAGATGTCCAAAAAAAAAAATCTATTACCTCTTCTTTTCTTTTCTTTTCCTTTTTTTTTATGATGTTTGTGATCAGATGTTGAGATGAAATTGAATGTAGGTATATATGCATGTATTTCATCTGAAATGGAGTCAGTTTTGAGGAGTCGATCAACGATGAATTCATCACCCGAAATTCAAACTGGTCTTATTATGCTCGCAACGTGTTTGTGAAAATGTCTGGACCAGAATATGAAGAATGACAACTTGCTACCAAAAGTGACATTATTTGGTCCAAAAGGGACAGAATCAACAAGCATTCCTATTGGTGCCCCCATGCCAAGCTTTCATACGAAAGCTCATACAAGCATATCACGAAATCAACAAAAATGAGAACTCACTCGAAATCATATTCATAAGTGACAAATGTCATTTGATGAGTATTTCTCAAAGATGTCGTGGCTCGCGATCCCATTTGGCGATAAAATACATTGAGAGTCTTTGAGCAACTTATTCAAGGTTAATAGGATCCCAACGGTGGTTGTGATTAGTCCAGATAGAAGAAAAAATGTAAGGCCCATGTTATAAATTCATGTGTCATTTTAGTTTTGTGTAAATGGTACATATATACATTGTATTGTGAGGAAAGTTGAGACTATAAGATTGTATAATTATATGAATGAGTTTGGGTTATTATTTAGTCTGGTTATTTGTACATATGTTTCTTTTTGTTATATTTATTTGTACATAGATGGTGAGAAATGATTGGAAAACTAGCCATTGAAAAATGAACTATGACTTTGTCGAATAACTTTTGATAGTGTGGAATTCCAGAAAATTGTTACTTTCGCATGAAAAACAGTCACTTCTGCACTTAAGTGCGTCACTTTCTCCACTGTAATTTAAAATATAAATATTCTTAATTTTACACTAAAAGTGTCACATTTTCAGTTATTTTAAACTAAAAATATCACTTTTAGAACATATTATATTGTAATCAAACTTTTTAACTTAAAATATAACATTTTCACTTTTTCAATTAATACAGTCACTCTAGCACTTAAAAGTGTTACTTTTTACATATTATATTGTAATCAAATATTTAACTTAGTAGATAACAGTGTCACTTTTTCAACAATTAATATTGTCACCTTTTCAGTTAAAAGTGTCACTTTTACACTAAAAACAGTTACTTTTACATATCATATTGTAATAAAAAAAATTAATTTAAAATATAACATTGTCACTTTTTCCATTATTAGTGTCACTTTTGACTCTAAAAGTGTCACTTTTTACTTCAAATATATTTTTATCTTTCTATATAAACCAATTACAATTACAATAAAACTAAACAACAACGTTCCATACTGTAAGTCATATAGAGAAACATACATAAATGCATTGCTCAAAACTCTTTCCATAATTAAATGTCACTTTTGAATCTAAATGTGTCACTTTTGCCTCTAAACGTGTCACTTTTTTGCTTCAAAGACATTTTATCTTTCTATATAACCAATAACAATRACATCAAAATAAAATWGCAACATTCCATACTTTGAATTATACTAAAGAAAACATAAAGTGAATTGCTCAAAATTATTATATTTTAAGTTACATAATTGATTATAATATAATGTGTAAAAGTGACCCATTTTAATGTAAAAGTGACAATAATAAGTGGAAAAGTGGCATATTTCAGTGCATAAGTAACGATATTTTTTTTATAAGAGTTCACAAATAATAAATCTTATAATATGCAAAAGTGACACTTATTAGTGAAAAAGTGACATTTTTTAATGGAAAAGTGTCAATATTTCAGCATAAAGAAAACGTAAACACTCGAACAACCCAAATAATACATAAAGCATAACATCTAATGATAACAAATTGACATCAATATACAATAAAAACTGCAAAGTAACGACAAATGAAAGTAATATTGACATTGCTGATTACATATCTAATCCAAAAATCAAGTAAAAAAAAAGAAAGAAAAGAAAACTCAAATAAGTAAACCTTACATGAAAGAATTGCACAAAATGTAAATATATGTAAATTCAATTGTAGTAGTACAAAAAGATATACATGGTTGGATCTGGAAAATGGAGATTAACCATTATTGTTTCATTAACACCCAAAAACACTCTACACAACACTTTTTACATCACACGATTAATCTTTCTTCTTCAAAAACATTCTCATCCCCGTCTCAATCATATCCAAAAAAAAAAAAAGACGAGGAAACAAAGTCTACAATGACCGAAAGTTTCCAAACAACCCAGGCAATGAAGAGGGTTATAGAAACATGCAAAACAATACTTCGCGACTCATCAAGCCTCGATTTATTTTGTTTTAGTCCCAAATCTGGAATCGTGCGAGCTTTAACAAGACAACAGAAAATCTGGCCATGAGAAGAGGAAATATGAACGAAGCTGAATGTTTGCAGTAGATGAAGGTTGGGGCAGGGGAGACTTGTTGAGACTTTCGTGGCGAAGCTGAGATTATAAAAGTTAGGGTTTGTGGTTTAAGTCTGGAGAGAGAGAAAATAGAGGAGAGGGAGCAGATGCAATGGAGTAGCAGAATTAAGGGCTAATTTCTTCTTTTATACGAGTCCATTTTGATGGGCTGGATTTAAGTTGGAATGGGTATGGGGGTTCGTCACACGGTAAAAGATCCGTATGACGGTCACATTTAAGTTTTTGCCATTATTGGGTATCTAATCAGAGCAGGTTGCATTTTTTCGTGTTTTTTAATTGGACCATGAAACTCAATCTTAATCAATCTTCTTTTTTCTCTTACATTTATATACATGGAGGTCGATCACTCGTCCTTGTGGTTATTGATATTGATAGTTTAACTGTTAAGATTTGTTGAGACGAACACGATACTCATGCAGTGAAAGTTAAAAAAAATAGATCCAAAAAAGTTATATTGTGAACGAATATATTTATACGATAAATAAACAGAAGCATAAAAACCTTGCATGATATCCAGATCTAAGTTAAAGGTATCAACGCCAGTAATTCTCTGACTACAAGTTCCAACTTCATTATTTCGCTTTCGTAGAAAAACTTAGGAAATCTCACGGAAAACTCAAGAAAGGGTTTTGATATTTACAATCTTAATCTCAAACGCTAGTAGGCATCTTTATGATGTTTCTCTAAAAACGCATGAAACAACTTATGATTTTATATTATATTTATACTAGGCTAAGGGTTGAACTGTCCAAGATATTGGCCCAAAATAGTTTTGGCTCAAGTATCAAAATTAATATAACATAGATAACTAAGGTTTGGATTGTCCAAGAGATGGGCCCAAAACAGTTTTGGCTTAAGTATCATTATTAATATAACATATATAATTAAATTCAAACCTAATTTAATTTAATTAAGTAATTTCAAGAAATAAAAATTAACAACATAACCATTAAAAAATATTATAATTCTAATTGAATATTTAATACTTTCTTAATATTCTCTTAAGTCGGAAAAGTAATTACATATAGTGTGACGTATAATCCTTTATATATGATTTCAATAAAATGATGATCCAAGTAAAATTCCTAGACGCCTTAGTTGGACGAACTCAATATATCAAGAACAATCACTTGAACTCAGCAAATTATAACCTTTATACAAAGTTTGGGTAAATTTTCCTTCATCACGAATCACTCGAGTAAGCTTAAGATTTATCCAGATGTTCTCAATAGTTTAATCGATCTGTCTCATCTTTCTTGAATTCATCAATGACTTTAGTCGACCTAATATAGAGATTTTGAGTGATCTCTCTCAAAATTTTAATCAATAATGAATTCTTCTCAGACCAATCACCACCTTCATTTACATCATGATGTACCCCAGCACAAATCATATCTACCACAAATGTAGTGCAAGCATTGGTCATGGTCAAAGTACACTACTCTGTAAACAAAGATGGGTATTGACCTTAATCAAATGATTATCACACTTTATACACCGACATGTTTGTAGACATACAACAAATTGCTTATTAGGAGGGTTTACAAATACCCTCTAAAGTATTCATTTGTCCATCACGAATAACAATTATCAGCAGTTGTGAGACTAATTGTATTCTCTAAAATGTGATGTAGACCACATGACGATATATATTATATTATTAGTATCATAACCATCTGTTAATATGTTTTGAGTCTCTCGCTTCGCCGTGTTGTACGGGTATGCAGTTTTGGGCCTTAAGCCCAATTTGGTGTATTCTCTCAATATTATATTCATGGTCCTTGAGATCTGTAATCTGTAACCCTAATCAGTTAATAAATTTCTTCTTCTCTCTGCCCGTGCACGTAGCCAATTTGGTGAAAACGTAAATCTGTGTCTTCTTTACGCTTTTCTATTTTTTTTTAAGATTAACAAACTGGTATCAAGAGCCTAGTCAATTCGATCAAGGTATTTCCGCACTGTTAAGGTTTCTTATTTAACGACCGAGAATGTCTGCTTTCAACGTAAAGGTTGACAAGTTCACCGGTAGAAATAGTTTTGGATTATGGAAGATCAAGATGCGATCTCTGCTGAAGCTGTAGGGTTTGTGGGTGCTGCTATCAGGAAATCTAAATCTAAGGATGTAGACGAAGAAGAGTGGAATACCCGAGAAGAAAAGGCCCACTCGACTATTATGCTGTGTTTTGCATGTAATTGTGGTATTTTCCTAATACTCGTAGTTAGAGTTTAGCATTATTTTTATTAGTCTAGAGTCGTGTTCTACTAGAGTTTTAGGTTATTTTCGTGTTTTCTTGTTTAAGATTTACATATACGTTGTTTTGGACGATTTATGGGTTTTTGAGTCAAAATTCTTATATTGTAGGTGGTTCAAGGCAACAAAGTCCAAAATCCGTGCCGAGACAAGAAAACCAAGACAAAAAAAGCAGCCTGGATCGACTGAATTGCAGTCTACTGACTGGATGTTGATCGACTGGTCTCGGATCGACTGAGAGTTTTGAAACCGACTGCGGAACAGTAGCTCACCTCATTCTAGGCGAAGCAGTCGATCGACTGACCCCTAGTCGATCGACTGGTTATTGATCGACTGCGTACCGAGGATCGACCGTAAGCCCTGAAATCGACTGCGGAATAGTAGCTAGCCTCATTTTGGCAAGGCAGTCAATTGACTGACCCCTAGTCGATCGACTGGGTGTCGATCCACTGACTCGCAGTCGATCGACTGCAAGTCCAGAAATTTTGGCGATCCCACGTCTTGACTTGAGGAAGGCATCCACTCAACACCCAACTCTTGCATGTGCTTGGGCTTAACTTTCCCTTCAATTTTTAGATCTATTTTATCTCTCTTAGGTTTTAGATTTAATCCTCAAGCTTTGCCTTGGGTTTGTAAGCTCAAGATGAATCCAAGTACTCCCTTGGATTTTTACTTTGTTTCAATTTAATTCAAGCTTGTTATTCTTTCCTTTAATTCAAGTAAGCTTCCTTTTACTTTCATGCGTTGTTCTTCAATTTTATGCATGTTCTTCAATTTTATGTTTTTGCCTTAGCTCTTTGATTTCTTGCTTGATCTTGTGTATCGTCCATGGAATCTAGATGAGTGACACGTCTATATCATAGATTGAGTCCTTGATCATTTTTCTTTCAAGTATTTCATATGCTTTATTTAGGATTTTATATTCATGCATTGTTTCATGTTAAATCTTATATCTATGCTTTGTTTCTTGATATTTTACGTAAAGTTTTAAACTTTGACGTCAACTTTCATTGCTCTTTCTATCCATGCTTTCAATTTGTGCTAATTTTCATTAGTCAAGTTTTTATGTTCATGCAAGCATGGTTGTACCTTGAGATTTCACGCTTGTACTTGGTGAAACATTGCTTGTTTTTGCTTATTTTCATTATTTCTTTGCATTTCCATTAAAGGCATATGACGAGGCATCCAACCAACTTGCAATTTCATTTCCTAGCTTAGTTTAGTTAGTTTAATTTCTTTATTTTTATTTTCCTTTATTTTTTCAAAGCTTGAAACACCTTGAAACTTACAATTGAATTGATTTCTGATAATACCAAGCCAAATGAACCTTTATTTTCAAAAACCACTAAAAACTACACTTCAAAATGGCGTCGTTGCGACTCAGCTTGGTTAAGGCTTTCGATTTGATTGTTGTTTCTTTGTTTTTTTAGCATTCTTTATTATTTGACATTTTTTGTTAAGTATGCAAGGTTAGTAAGGCTATGGTGGATACATTCCCAACATAGGAGGTCATGGTGAAAACCATGTTGGGAATGGAGTGATGTTTAATGGTTTTGGCAAAGTGGGAGGGCATCGTCCAAACCACGTTGCCAATGGTGGATTTGGCTACAGCCAACCCGGTATGGGAGGGCATGGTGCAAACCATGTCGGGTTTAATGGATCCTCGGGTACGAATGGTCCATATGGAGGATATGGTGCTCCGAATCATTTCCCGAATATGCATAATCCGACACCCGGGTCATATGGTTGTTATATTGCTCCCAATCAATGCACGGACATGTATAATTGAGGCCTTAGTCCGAATGGATACGTTGGTAGTCAATATCTGAATCCCACCCCATATGGTGGTAATGGCGTTCCCGAGCATGGTCCGAGCTTGCATAATGGTAGCTTTGGAAATCCCGGTCCGTGTGGAGGTCCTCCTACTTTGATTTATAATTTTGGGACGCACGTGACTTTATCCTCTAAGGATCTCGATGCTTATGCATTGTTTGTGATTCAAGCTTTTTGTGTACGCCTACTTATAAATATTTTTCAAAAATTCAATAGCTTACCCGCAAGAGTACGGGGTCGCGTGTAGGTTGGCAAAGTTAACTCGAGTCGTCTCTCGAGGAACATACAATCGGAATCTTGAATAGTTTGTTCAATCACAAGTAACTTATACTAATTGGGGGGTTTGATTGTTTTGATTACCTAAGGTATTAAAATGCATGAATATTAATTAAAACTATGTAATCTAATTTAGCAACTAGAACAAGTAAATTCGAGAATTAATCTAAGAACTCAAACAAGATTTAACAAGCATAATCGAAAGCAATTATCTAAAGCAAAAGACAAACAGAATGAATTATCTAACATGAACAGTAACCAAACATTAATTAAATTAAAATTACAAATTCGAATAACAGTTGTTTCTAAGGTTCGATGCATTCAAGAACAATAATTGAAAAGCAACTACTTAATTGCATAAATTAAACTACGAAAGCAAATAAAGAGTTTAGAATACTTGTTTAAACTAAGAATTGCAGTAAATTCTCTAGCTAATCTGGAGAGGTTGCGTAGATCTTGGCTGAAAATCGAGTCACGAACTAACGATTGGAGCTTGGAACTTGTGACACTTGAATCTCTGGTTTCGATCTTCTATGTTGTTATGGAATGTAACGGTGTGTTGTTTTCGAGCCGAAAGAGCGTAAGTAGGGTTGTAGTGGTGTATCTTGTGTATGGTGTCTCCTTTGGACGAACTTGAGAAGGGTTTAAATAGTTTTCCTTTGGCTTGTAGCATGAGAAATCCTAAGAACTTGATTCTGGGCCGTCACATCGACGTTGCGTCGATCGATGCGAGCTGAGGCTTGTCGTCGACGCGTTTGGTGCGCTCGTGTCGACTGGCATGGGCGTCGATCGACGCTTCAGAGAGTTGCTTCGTCTTGAGCGTCGACCAATGCACTCTTGGAGCGACGCTTCAGAGAGTTACGTCAGTTTAGCGTCGACTTGACGTCGATCATCGTGGGTCGGCGCAGCGTCGACGCCTGCGTCGATCGACGCCGCTTCGTCTCGTCTCATTTTCTCGATTCTTCTGCTACTCTTTCACCGGAAAGCTCGATCCTTGCCTCTCGATCATCATACTTCATCTTTGCGTGCTGAAATCTTCCGGTTACTTAGCTGTAAGGTGAAAAATAACAAATAATCACCTATTCTTACTCATTTTGATCAAAATACGGTAATATAGGCTGGAAGTATAAAAATACGGAATTACGCTTAAACTATCCAACTTATACCAAAAACAATAAGAAAAACTAACTAAAATACTAATAAAAATAAGTACAAATATGTGCTAATCAACTACCCCACGCTTATTCGTTTGTTCATCTTCGAACGAACGATAGGTTCAAAGTATAGCAAGAATGAAAATCAGTCCAAACAATGAGTCGTGCGATGCTACATAGATAATTTTTAAAATATAGATTCATGCAACGCAACTTCAAACACTCAACTCTTATTACATTGTTGCTCCAAAATCAAATTCATGCATCCTCTCAAAAGGTAATATATAGGGTGTATGCTCAAAGCACTCGAGTATTTCTGCATGGGATGTGTATACACTCAAATCATACAAATACATGCACATTAAGTAAGCACGGAAAATCAATCTCTTTTAAATCGCAAATTAAGTGTGTTATCAAACTAAGAATCGGAAAAGGTCTTTTCGGGTTGTAATGTAAGGCTCTTGGATGGGTATGGAATATATAAGTCGTGTGGCTAACCAACTCACTCAACCTAATCTAATCACGAAGAAATACGCTTCACCTTGTACAAAATAAAAACCTCACTAAACACTCATAACGTAGCCTTTAAATTTAGGCTATTTCTCAACTCGATACTCTAAAACCGACTTGTTGCTCAAACCACTTAAACACAATTGAAGCTTATAATACGCTTCCTTATTACAAATCAACTCTTTGCCTTTTAAACATTAGGCTCATCGGCAAATAATCAATAAAACACAAGCCTTTACAACGCGTAGGCAATTTCATAACTCGGTCCACCATCCTTTTCCCCCTTTTTTTATTTTATTCCCCTTAAATTTATTTAGATGGGTCTTTTTTATTTTTTTTATTTTTTTGTGAAGGATGGTGATCCTTATTACAATAATTTATAAATCCCTATAAAATCCTTAAAATACTAATAACCAGAAAAATGGCGAACTCCTACCCCACGCTTTTAATAGGTTGTAGGGGTT
Organism: Phtheirospermum japonicum; assembly: GCA_014905375.1. Classification (NCBI taxonomy): domain Eukaryota; kingdom Viridiplantae; phylum Streptophyta; class Magnoliopsida; order Lamiales; family Orobanchaceae; genus Phtheirospermum; species Phtheirospermum japonicum. The sequence continues at coordinate 589,711 of BMAC01000608.1, read as the reverse complement.
GACTCAAAATACACATGGCTATAGGCATGTATTATTTGGCTATGATTGGCTCATTCGGAATTTATAGTGGCTAAAATTTATGGATATGGCTGGAATAGGGTTTATATCTGTGCCTTAACCTCATTTTCAAGTCAACTACACACAGCGGTTTCAAATAGATCTCAAATCAAAACTCATTTAAGTACATGCAATGATGATAAACACTCAGGCTACTCACAGGCTTTGGCATGATTTTTTTTAATTGATGCTGCTTTTAAGGTTTTGAGAAATCGTTTGTGTCCAAGTACCATTTTACAATATATAAATAATACTTTTAAAAAAAATTATGCACTTATACACGCTCAAAGACAAAAACCTCAAATCATACGTAGCTAACTTTGACAGGCATACCATACAAACACAATTCGGCGCAGAAATAGCAATCGTAAAAATTCAAATTGCACACAATTCTCAACCATATTTCAATCATACTCCACCATCCCCACCTCTAAAAACTCGGCAATCCCCTGATTGCCATAAATATAAAGAAAAATAAATCAAAAGTGGATAGGAGTAGGAAAAACGTCCCTGAAAGTTGATGGTCGAATTTCCCCAAATGATCCGTGCAATTGCCAGTATCTAGCGTCTTGTGATTGATTTGTCCTTGAAACAAAGCATCCGAAACACAACAAATAATAAATAAACGTAAAAATAGTAAAATACAATAGCGTTCATCGGCAATAATTAAGCACAGTAGATCACTGCCACACGTCCCTTGTGCGAAAAATAAAAATTTTATTAATGCTGATACAACACACTTAAACAACCAAATAAAATTAAAATAGCGAGAAAATAAACAGGATAGAATAGGAGGACAATCCTATGACTCGATAATGGAAAAATATAGATAAATAGCTAGTGGCAACGTCCTATGAATCTAAGGAGATCTATTGCCCAATTTCTCTAACGCGACAATCTTCGTGCTAGCTTCATCCAAACATTGCTTCCAATATTCTATATTCCATTCGTTTGCCGCGTTCCCCTCATTTAGATCCTTGATTTGGGCTTCCAACTCCTCAATTCGGCATAAGAGCGCGAATTTCTCCTCTTCGATGACGTAATTATCTCATATGAGGGTGAACCCATCTAGCACCAAGTCATTTATATCGGCTTCCTTCTCTTCGAGCGCTTGTCCCTAGAGTTGAGCTCGCTCGCAACCTCAGTTTCGGCCCACAACATCTCATTGTTTTGCTTGGTTAATTTTGAAATTGCCTCTCTAGTCAATAGAAGTTCGTCGTGAAGCTCGTCTATGGTCATGTCACGCTCCTCGGAATACTCCTTGCTCCCCTTGAGATCACACTCAATTCCCCTCAATTCTCTAATTGTGCCCCTGAGTTGGCGATTCATGTCTCTTAGCCCTTCGTTTATTTCCTCCGCTCTCCTTAATTGATCCTTCAAGGCATCGATTTGGAGAGTGTAATGGACTTCGTCCATTTGACATCCACCAACCATATCCTTCACCTTTTCGACTTCCACTTGCAGATGGCCCAATTTTTCTTCATGCTCCTTCCTCAACATCCACCTATTTTCATGGTTTTTGGTTTCATGTGGAATTGGCCTCATGGTGTTGAAAGGCTTGGAGAAGAAATATATTTGGTGTAGGGAGGTGTAGAACACAAGAGAATTATGAAATAAATAGTGCAGGGTGGTGGTATTTATAGGAATCATTAACTCTTGAATATAGAAGTCCTAGATTTACCCAAATTTCAAATAAGGTAAGGGATAATAAGTTTCCTATTCTAATTAGAAATATCTTAAGGTAATAGATATAGACTCCAAAACCAACTGAATTTCGTGCAAAAAATTACCAAAAACTCACTCACCTATAAGGAATAAAATTCCCAAAAATCACAGCCCAAAAATTCCAAATTTCGCTCTCCAGGTCGAAGCACGCGCGCGGGCAGCGTCGACGCTCGCGTCGATCGACGCGACTGATGCGTTGGCCTCCAAAATGAATTTTCCGTCTATCGTTCAGTGGATTCATCTCTCCTTAACAACATAAATCCTGTTTTAAAAGCATAAAACACACGAAAGTAGAAAAACAAAGAAAAACAAAAAACTGAAAAGAAATACAAAAGAAAATGGCTTGGGTTGCCTCCTAAGAAGCGCATCTTTTTACGTCGCTTGCTCGACGCAAGTGTTTGCGATTAATTTGTAACTGAAGGCGGATCCAATATCCTCAACATCTCGCGATCTTGACTTGTCTCTCCGTCACGGTATAATTTAACTCGATGCCCGTTAACTTGAAACATTACGTCTTGTTTTTCGACGTAAAGGGTGACCTCTCCGAACTTGTTGATTTCTTTAATCACGAACGGTCCACTCCATCTTGACTTCAACTTTCCTGGAAAAGGTTTCAATCTTGAGTTATAGGCTAGAGCCAACTTACCTACCTCCAAATGCTTGTTGACGAGTTTCCGATCGTGGCGGGCTTACGTCTTCTTCTTTTGCCTCCATGCGTCATCATAGGACTCGTTTCTTATTTCCTCAAGCTCAGTCTACTCCAGCTTCCTATACTCGCCTGCCTCATCATAGTTCATGTTTAAATTGCGAATGGCCCAACTAGCTCGGTTCTCCAACTCAACGGGCAAATGGCAAGCCTTCCCATAGACGATTCAAAAAGGACTCATTCCAAGCACCGTCTTGTAGGCCGTTCAGTATGCCCACAGTGCGTCGACAAGTTTGACTGCCCAATCCTTTCGACTTGGTCCGATTGTCTTCTCGAGGATAGCCTTTAGTTGACGATTTCTCGTTTTGACTTGACCAGATGTTTAAGGGTGGTAAGGTGTAGCTACCTTGTGTCGGACCCCATATTTTGTCATCAGCTTTGCAAACGCTCGGTTGCAAAATGGCTTCCTCCATCACTTATTATTGATTTCGGCACCCCGAATCTACTGAATATATTTTCTTGGAGGAATTTAAGGACGACTTCCGCATTAGATCTTCGAGCGTGGATCGCTTCCACCCATTTTGATACGTAGTCGACACCAACCAGAATGTACTCGAAATCTCCGCTCTTAGGGAAGGGTCCCATAAAGTCTATTCCCCATACATCGAAAATCTCTACCACTTGGTTGGGTACTTACGGCATTTCGTCTCGCTTTCCTATGTTGCTGTTTTATTGGTAGTTATCGCACGTTTTGCAGTATTCGAAAGCATCAGTAAATAAACTCGGCCAATAGAGTCCAGCTTGTAACACCTTAAATTCCGTCTTTTGTGCTCCAAAATGCCCTCCATGGTCATGGCAAAATTGCATAATGCTTCCCATTTCATCGTTTGGAATGCACCTTTTGTTTATACCATCCTTGCAGCGTTTGAACACATTGGGGTCATCCAAAAAGTAATCCTTGCATTTACTCAAAAATCTCTTCCGTTCTTGGTAGGATAAATGGTTAGGCACAATTTTGCAAACAAGATAATTCACTATATCAGCATACCAAGGAGTAATTAATTGCTCAAGATTAAAAACACTCTCGTAAGGGAAAAGATCGTTAATCATAAATTTCTCGCCCTAATTCTCCTCAATTATCATTCTAGACAAATGATCAGCTACAACATTTTCACAACCTCGTCTATCTTTTATTTCCACGTCAAATTCTTGCAGCAATAAAATCCAACTAATAAGACGTGGTTTACTTTGTGGTTTAGAAAACAAACGACGCAATGCAGCATGATCCGTATGTGCAATTACTTTGGCTCCAACTATATACGATCTAAATTTATCAAGCGAAAATACAACTGCCAGTAATTCTTTTTCAGTTGTGGTGTAATTACGTTGGGCATCGTTTAGCATGTAACTAGCATAATAAATAACCCTAAGAAATTTATCCACATGTTGTCCCAAAACGGACCCTACCGCCTCATTAGAGGCATCGCACATAATTTCAAAGGGTAAGGTCCAATCAGAAGCAACAACCACGAGGGCAAAAGTAAGACTCTCTTTTAACTCATTAAAAGCGTTCAAACATTCTTCTTTAAAAATGAAAGGAGTATCTAAAGTCAAKAGTTTGCAAAGTGGACGACTTATTTTTGAAAAATTTTTGATAAAACGTCTATAAAAACCTGCATGACCAAGAAAATTCCTAATTCCTTTAACATCTCGAGGGGGAGGGAGGGTTTCAATTACATCAATTTTTGCTTTATCAACCTTCAACCCCTTTTTAGAAACAACATGGCCTAGGACATTCCCACTCTTTACCATAAAATGGGATTTCTCCCAACTCAAAGTTAGATTCTTCTCAATGCAACGTTCTAAAACTCTAGACAAGTTGGATAAAAAAAAATTCAAAAGATGACCCAAAAATCGAGAAATCATCCATGAATACCTCAAGAAAATCATCAATAAAGTCACTAAAAATTGAGAGCATGCACCTTTGAAAAGTCGTTGATGCGTTGCACAAACCGAAGGGCATTCTTCGAAAGGCAAATGTGCCAAAAGGGCATGTGAACGTTGTCTTGCTTTGATCATCCGGAGCGATGGCTACTTGGTAATAGCCCGAAAGGCCATCCAAGAAGCAGTAGAACTCGTGTCCAGCAAGATTGTCGAGAAGTTGGTCTATGAACGACAGAGGAAAGTGATCTTTGCGAGTGGATGCATTTAACTTCCTATAATCGATACACATTTACCATCCAGTCATCAGTCGGGTTGGAACTATCTCTCCCTTGTAATTTTCGGTGATGGTGATGCCTCCTTTTTTCAGAAGCACGTGAATTGGGCTCACCCATTTGCTGTCAGAAATGGCGAAAATAATTCCCTCGTCTTTAAGTTTAAAATTTTCCTTTTTGACCACCTCATAAAGTGTTGGTGTCAATCTTCGTTGACTGTCCCTAACAGGCTTGGCGTCGGGTTCTAGCTCGATTCAGTGCATACAAGTAACAGGGCTTATCCCTTTGATGTCGCCGATGCTCCATCCTATTGCCTCTTTGTGGTTACTTATCATCTCGATTAATTATTTTTCTTCATGTTCCGTCAATGCTGAATATATGATGATGGGTTTTGTTTCGTTGGGCTCGAGGAAAACATACTTAAAATGGCTTGGCAGTGGTTTCAACTCCACTTTCAGACCAAGTTCGGGTGCGTTAGTTATTTCGCACAATTCCTCATTAAAGTCATCAATTTCTTCGTAATATTCGTTGATTTCGTTCAAGTCTATTTCTAGCATCTCCGCCACCATGTTTAAAAATTATGTATCGTCCTCGACACTTAACTCATCTAGCACAGTGATCCCTTTGAGCTCGTGAATACAAGAAGCAATAGGATCAATAAATGAGAAATCTTCATTCATGTACGGAGAAGGAGTGTTGTGGATATCTTTAAGCAAAAATGTGACTGTCTCACCCAGAGCGGATAAGGTCATCCTCCCCTTGTGCACGTCAATCAACGTATGAGAAGTGGACATTAACGGTCGGTCGAGCAAGATAGTATGTTCAGTGCCTTCCTTTGGAACTTCGCCGACATAAGGTATGACAAGATCGACTGGAATCACAAGCTCGCCGACTTGAACTAAAACATCTTCGACTATGCCAAGTGGTTGTCTAATTGATCGATCTGCCAATTGCAGCCGCATCATCGTTGGCCTCATTATCCCTAAGTTGAATTCCTTATAAAGTGAATACGGCATCAAATTAATCCCTGCACCAAGGTCGAGCATTCCATGTGCCATATGCCGATTTTCTATGGTTATGCAAAAACTCCCGGGGTCTCTCTCCTTTTTGGGTAGCGGACCCTTGCATATGGCGCTCACTTCCTTGGTTAATTCTACTCGTTGAGTCGTCTCTAATCGTCGTTCCCTTGCGACTAACTCCTTGAAAAATTAAACGTACGCGGGCATCGTCTTGATTACGTCTAGAAGAGGAAGATTAATGTTAACGTTCTTCAGCAGATTGTAGAGTTCCATGAACTTTTTGTTTTCTTTGGCTGGGCGTAGGCGACTCGGAAAGGGAACCTTGTCTCGAATAGTAGGTGCCAATTGCTTCGGTTGCTGAGTCAGAGACTTGGTGGAATCATCGACTGTGGTGGATGGATTTGGAATCTTCCCTTTTAAAAAACCCGGAATATAAGGATTTGATGATTTATGCATTTGGTCCACCGGTTTAGGTTCGTCCTCCTTTGGTGATTCCGCAGTTGAGATTTTCGTGCTCTCTTCTTCCTTTTCCTCGATTCCATTATCTACCTTCTTTCTGCTTCATAGGATGTGGACAGCTAAAGCTTGCTCTGGTTGGCACGGCATTTTTCCATTCTCGTTTTCCGCTTTTGCCATAGAAGTCGCCATTTGGCCCATTATTTTCCCTAAATTCTTCACACTCTTGGAGAGGTCGCTCAAAAATTCTCCCTGCTTATTTACTTGCGTGGTTAGTTTGGCGAGCCCGTCTCAATTTTTTATTGTTCCGGTGACTTGGTTTTGTTTCCAAATTAACATTTGATCGTTTGGCTATATCGGAGTAGGCGTTGGCCCAGATGGTGGCGGGTTGTTTGGTGGTGGTGGCGTTGAATCAGTTTGTGCTGGGGTGGAGTGTGGGTTTCCAGGGCCCCATTTCAAGTAAGGAGAGTTACATTGTGCGTTAAATTTTGTTGGAGGTCTATGCACATAAGTTGTAAGGTCTTAGTTGCGCATTTGATCCCTAATGGCATACTCCTTGGCTTCACATTCTTCGTAATACACCATTTTGCACGTATCCACCAAATGCCCCTGCTCTCCACAGCGGGTGCATGTTTCGATGGCTCACTTCTTGGCACTTCAGTTGCCTCGTTAACTCTTATCTTTCGTGGTCGAGAGCTCGTTTGCCTCAATTTCTCGCTCATCTTCTCAAATAGTTGCTTGGCCTTTGTTGCTGTCAAGTTTTCAAAATCTCCTCCAGCGGCTACTTCTACGTTGTTTTTGTAGGATTCCAAAAGCCCTTCGTAGAAAAGTTGGTTCACCATTCCTAGGGAGTTGTGATGATGTGGTCAAGCTTGGAATAGAGATTTGAAACGTTCCCATGCCTCGTGAAGCAACTCCCCATCTTGATGGACAAAGTTGGCTATTTATCTCCTAATGTGGCCCGTCGTCTAAGCTGAGTAATACTAATTTATGAATTTGTCGCTAACCACGGGCCAATCGATCAGAGATCTTGGTCCTAGCGAAAGTAGCCAAGATTTGGCTTTATCTTTCATGCATCTAGGAAAGCACACCATTTGAAGGTCTTCGTGATGAAGTCCCAGAGATGGGATCCTGCTAACTTCGGCATAAAACTCCTTGAGGAAAGTCAATGGATCTTCATTCGCAAGGATGTGAAATGTAGGGAGGTTTTCGATTATATAAGGTTTCAGCTCGAAGTCTCTTACAGTTCTACCCAACACAATGGCAGAACTATAGGAACCCACTTGAGGAGTCGTGAACTCTCTTTATCTTGGCTCGCGCGCCCCCCTTTGGTGTCTCTCTTGATTATTAGGCCTCGCGTAGTTTCTGTCGTACTCGTTCCTCTCATCGTAGTTGTCATTTGCAAGCCAGTCGTTAATCCGTTCGTCTCCATGGTAAGATCTCTCGGAATAGTCGTCTTAGATATGGTGATGGCGATTTCTATTCCCTCTTTCTCATTCTTCATTCTGGTCCATCATGTTCCGCTGAATATTTTCCCAATACTCTTGAGGTTGTACTGGTCCGTTGGGACGAGTTGGTTCATTTTCGTACTAATTTCTTTGTCGTATAGGTGGGTTCCTCGGTGGTTGATCGTCCTCGTTGTTGTGGGGAGGATTTTATAGCCTCAACATTGTCTCAGGTACTGAATCACAAACAAAATCAGTGGGTGCAGACGATTCGCTTTTGGATATGTGAGAAGGTCTCGCTTGGTTGGATCGATGAATGTTGTCGATGAATGGTGCAAGTTTGGGTCTAAGTGATCTTCGACCTTGCATACACTCAACAGCAAATTAAACGCATCGACTAGAGAAAATAATTATACAAATAGACGGCTAAAAAGAAAATAAAACGAACAAACATAATTTCTAAACCTTTGCTATGTTCCCTGGTAACGGCACCAATTTTTGATTCAAGCTTTTTGTGTACGCTTACTTATAAATATTTTTCAGAAATTTAATAGCTTGCCTACAAGAGTACGGGGTCGCGTGTAGGTTGGCAAAGTTAACTCGAGTCGTCTCTCGAGGAACATACAATCGGAATCTTGAATAGTTTGTTCAATCACAAGTAACTTATACTAATTGGGGGGTTTGATTGTTTTGATTACCTAAGGTATTAAAATGCATGAATATTAATTAAAACTATGTAATCTAATTTAGCAACTAGAACAAGTAAATTCGAGAATTAATCTAAGAACTCAAACAAGATTTAACAAGCATAATCGAAAGCAATTATCTAAAGCAAAAGACAAACAGAATGAATTATCTAACATGAACAGTAACCAAACATTAATTAAATTAAAATTACAAATTCGAATAACAGTTGTTTCTAAGGTTCGATGCATTCAAGAACAATAATTGAAAAGCAACTACTTAATTGCATAAATTAAACTACGAAAGCAAATAAAGAGTTTAGAATACTTGTTTAAACTAAGAATTGCAGTAAATTCTCTAGCTAATCTGGAGAGGTTGCGTAGATCTTGGCTGAAAATCGAGTCACGAACTAACGATTGGAGCTTGGAACTTGTGACACTTGAATCTCTGGTTTCGATCTTCTATGTTGTTATGGAATGTAACGGTGTGTTGTTTTCGAGCCGAAAGAGCGTAAGTAGGGTTGTAGTGGTGTATCTTGTGTATGGTGTCTCCTTTGGACGAACTTGAGAAGGGTTTAAATAGTTTTCCTTTGGCTTGTAGCATGAGAAATCCTAAGAACTTGATTCTGGGCCGTCACATCGACGTTGCGTCGATCGATGCGAGCTGAGGCTTGTCGTCGACGCGTTTGGTGCGCTCGTGTCGACTGGCATGGGCGTCGATCGACGCTTCAGAGAGTTGCTTCGTCTTGAGCGTCGACCAATGCACTCTTGGAGCGACGCTTCAGAGAGTTACGTCAGTTTAGCGTCGACTTGACGTCGATCATCGTGGGTCGGCGCAGCGTCGACGCCTGCGTCGATCGACGCCGCTTCGTCTCGTCTCATTTTCTCGATTCTTCTGCTACTCTTTCACCGGAAAGCTCGATCCTTGCCTCTCGATCATCATACTTCATCTTTGCGTGCTGAAATCTTCCGGTTACTTAGCTGTAAGGTGAAAAATAACAAATAATCACCTATTCTTACTCATTTTGATCAAAATACGGTAATATAGGCTGGAAGTATAAAAATACGGAATTACGCTTAAACTATCCAACTTATACCAAAAACAATAAGAAAAACTAACTAAAATACTAATAAAAATAAGTACAAATATGTGCTAATCAACTACCCCACGCTTATTCGTTTGTTCATCTTCGAACGAACGATAGGTTCAAAGTATAGCAAGAATGAAAATCAGTCCAAACAATGAGTCGTGCGATGCTACATAGATAATTTTTAAAATATAGATTCATGCAACGCAACTTCAAACACTCAACTCTTATTACATTGTTGCTCCAAAATCAAATTCATGCATCCTCTCAAAAGGTAATATATAGGGTGTATGCTCAAAGCACTCGAGTATTTCTGCATGGGATGTGTATACACTCAAATCATACAAATACATGCACATTAAGTAAGCACGGAAAATCAATCTCTTTTAAATCGCAAATTAAGTGTGTTATCAAACTAAGAATCGGAAAAGGTCTTTTCGGGTTGTAATGTAAGGCTCTTGGATGGGTATGGAATATATAAGTCGTGTGGCTAACCAACTCACTCAACCTAATCTAATCACGAAGAAATACGCTTCACCTTGTACAAAATAAAAACCTCACTAAACACTCATAACGTAGCCTTTAAATTTAGGCTATTTCTCAACTCGATACTCTAAAACCGACTTGTTGCTCAAACCACTTAAACACAATTGAAGCTTATAATACGCTTCCTTATTACAAATCAACTCTTTGCCTTTTAAACATTAGGCTCATCGGCAAATAATCAATAAAACACAAGCCTTTACAACGCGTAGGCAATTTCATAACTCGGTCCACCATCCTTTTCCCCCTTTTTTTATTTTATTCCCCTTAAATTTATTTAGATGGGTCTTTTTTATTTTTTTTATTTTTTTGTGAAGGATGGTGATCCTTATTACAATAATTTATAAATCCCTATAAAATCCTTAAAATACTAATAACCAGAAAAATGGCGAACTCCTACCCCACGCTTTTAATAGGTTGTAGGGGTTGACTCAAAATACACATGGCTATAGGCATGTATTATTTGGCTATGATTGGCTCATTCGGAATTTATAGTGGCTAAAATTTATGGATATGGCTGGAATAGGGTTTATATCTGTGCCTTAACCTCATTTTCAAGTCAACTACACACAGCGGTTTCAAATAGATCTCAAATCAAAACTCATTTAAGTACATGCAATGATGATAAACACTCAGGCTACTCACAGGCTTTGGCATGATTTTTTTTAATTGATGCTGCTTTTAAGGTTTTGAGAAATCGTTTGTGTCCAAGTACCATTTTACAATATATAAATAATACTTTTAAAAAAAATTATGCACTTATACACGCTCAAAGACAAAAACCTCAAATCATACGTAGCTAACTTTGACAGGCATACCATACAAACACAATTCGGCGCAGAAATAGCAATCGTAAAAATTCAAATTGCACACAATTCTCAACCATATTTCAATCATACTCCACCATCCCCACCTCTAAAAACTCGGCAATCCCCTGATTGCCATAAATATAAAGAAAAATAAATCAAAAGTGGATAGGAGTAGGAAAAACGTCCCTGAAAGTTGATGGTCGAATTTCCCCAAATGATCCGTGCAATTGCCAGTATCTAGCGTCTTGTGATTGATTTGTCCTTGAAACAAAGCATCCGAAACACAACAAATAATAAATAAACGTAAAAATAGTAAAATACAATAGCGTTCATCGGCAATAATTAAGCACAGTAGATCACTGCCACACGTCCCTTGTGCGAAAAATAAAAATTTTATTAATGCTGATACAACACACTTAAACAACCAAATAAAATTAAAATAGCGAGAAAATAAACAGGATAGAATAGGAGGACAATCCTATGACTCGATAATGGAAAAATATAGATAAATAGCTAGTGGCAACGTCCTATGAATCTAAGGAGATCTATTGCCCAATTTCTCTAACGCGACAATCTTCGTGCTAGCTTCATCCAAACATTGCTTCCAATATTCTATATTCCATTCGTTTGCCGCGTTCCCCTCATTTAGATCCTTGATTTGGGCTTCCAACTCCTCAATTCGGCATAAGAGCGCGAATTTCTCCTCTTCGATGACGTAATTATCTCATATGAGGGTGAACCCATCTAGCACCAAGTCATTTATATCGGCTTCCTTCTCTTCGAGCGCTTGTCCCTAGAGTTGAGCTCGCTCGCAACCTCAGTTTCGGCCCACAACATCTCATTGTTTTGCTTGGTTAATTTTGAAATTGCCTCTCTAGTCAATAGAAGTTCGTCGTGAAGCTCGTCTATGGTCATGTCACGCTCCTCGGAATACTCCTTGCTCCCCTTGAGATCACACTCAATTCCCCTCAATTCTCTAATTGTGCCCCTGAGTTGGCGATTCATGTCTCTTAGCCCTTCGTTTATTTCCTCCGCTCTCCTTAATTGATCCTTCAAGGCATCGATTTGGAGAGTGTAATGGACTTCGTCCATTTGACATCCACCAACCATATCCTTCACCTTTTCGACTTCCACTTGCAGATGGCCCAATTTTTCTTCATGCTCCTTCCTCAACATCCACCTATTTTCATGGTTTTTGGTTTCATGTGGAATTGGCCTCATGGTGTTGAAAGGCTTGGAGAAGAAATATATTTGGTGTAGGGAGGTGTAGAACACAAGAGAATTATGAAATAAATAGTGCAGGGTGGTGGTATTTATAGGAATCATTAACTCTTGAATATAGAAGTCCTAGATTTACCCAAATTTCAAATAAGGTAAGGGATAATAAGTTTCCTATTCTAATTAGAAATATCTTAAGGTAATAGATATAGACTCCAAAACCAACTGAATTTCGTGCAAAAAATTACCAAAAACTCACTCACCTATAAGGAATAAAATTCCCAAAAATCACAGCCCAAAAATTCCAAATTTCGCTCTCCAGGTCGAAGCACGCGCGCGGGCAGCGTCGACGCTCGCGTCGATCGACGCGACTGATGCGTTGGCCTCCAAAATGAATTTTCCGTCTATCGTTCAGTGGATTCATCTCTCCTTAACAACATAAATCCTGTTTTAAAAGCATAAAACACACGAAAGTAGAAAAACAAAGAAAAACAAAAAACTGAAAAGAAATACAAAAGAAAATGGCTTGGGTTGCCTCCTAAGAAGCGCATCTTTTTACGTCGCTTGCTCGACGCAAGTGTTTGCGATTAATTTGTAACTGAAGGCGGATCCAATATCCTCAACATCTCGCGATCTTGACTTGTCTCTCCGTCACGGTATAATTTAACTCGATGCCCGTTAACTTGAAACATTACGTCTTGTTTTTCGACGTAAAGGGTGACCTCTCCGAACTTGTTGATTTCTTTAATCACGAACGGTCCACTCCATCTTGACTTCAACTTTCCTGGAAAAGGTTTCAATCTTGAGTTATAGGCTAGAGCCAACTTACCTACCTCCAAATGCTTGTTGACGAGTTTCCGATCGTGGCGGGCTTACGTCTTCTTCTTTTGCCTCCATGCGTCATCATAGGACTCGTTTCTTATTTCCTCAAGCTCAGTCTACTCCAGCTTCCTATACTCGCCTGCCTCATCATAGTTCATGTTTAAATTGCGAATGGCCCAACTAGCTCGGTTCTCCAACTCAACGGGCAAATGGCAAGCCTTCCCATAGACGATTCAAAAAGGACTCATTCCAAGCACCGTCTTGTAGGCCGTTCAGTATGCCCACAGTGCGTCGACAAGTTTGACTGCCCAATCCTTTCGACTTGGTCCGATTGTCTTCTCGAGGATAGCCTTTAGTTGACGATTTCTCGTTTTGACTTGACCAGATGTTTAAGGGTGGTAAGGTGTAGCTACCTTGTGTCGGACCCCATATTTTGTCATCAGCTTTGCAAACGCTCGGTTGCAAAATGGCTTCCTCCATCACTTATTATTGATTTCGGCACCCCGAATCTACTGAATATATTTTCTTGGAGGAATTTAAGGACGACTTCCGCATTAGATCTTCGAGCGTGGATCGCTTCCACCCATTTTGATACGTAGTCGACACCAACCAGAATGTACTCGAAATCTCCGCTCTTAGGGAAGGGTCCCATAAAGTCTATTCCCCATACATCGAAAATCTCTACCACTTGGTTGGGTACTTACGGCATTTCGTCTCGCTTTCCTATGTTGCTGTTTTATTGGTAGTTATCGCACGTTTTGCAGTATTCGAAAGCATCAGTAAATAAACTCGGCCAATAGAGTCCAGCTTGTAACACCTTAAATTCCGTCTTTTGTGCTCCAAAATGCCCTCCATGGTCATGGCAAAATTGCATAATGCTTCCCATTTCATCGTTTGGAATGCACCTTTTGTTTATACCATCCTTGCAGCGTTTGAACACATTGGGGTCATCCAAAAAGTAATCCTTGCATTTACTCAAAAATCTCTTCCGTTCTTGGTAGGATAAATGGTTAGGCACAATTTTGCAAACAAGATAATTCACTATATCAGCATACCAAGGAGTAATTAATTGCTCAAGATTAAAAACACTCTCGTAAGGGAAAAGATCGTTAATCATAAATTTCTCGCCCTAATTCTCCTCAATTATCATTCTAGACAAATGATCAGCTACAACATTTTCACAACCTCGTCTATCTTTTATTTCCACGTCAAATTCTTGCAGCAATAAAATCCAACTAATAAGACGTGGTTTACTTTGTGGTTTAGAAAACAAACGACGCAATGCAGCATGATCCGTATGTGCAATTACTTTGGCTCCAACTATATACGATCTAAATTTATCAAGCGAAAATACAACTGCCAGTAATTCTTTTTCAGTTGTGGTGTAATTACGTTGGGCATCGTTTAGCAT